>OZ020165.1:21033994-21238952 GCA_963971145.1 Sussaba pulchella
GGTGCGCGACATGCGTCAAACCGTTGCCGTTGGTGTCATCAAGGCCGTTAATTTCAAAGACGCGTCGGGCAAGGTTACCAAGGCCGCCGAGAAGGCGCAGAAAAAACCAAAATAAAATCCGTTTTCGCGCATACGACGATCCGTCGCCGGGTGGATGCCGGCGTATAGTAGCGAATGTTATTTTTATTCTATCTTCGCGCCATTCGAACGTGAAACGCAAAAACAACAGCGACAAAAGCAACAGCAACAAAAACAACGACGGTTGTACGTGCGAAAAAAAGGAAAAAGCTACGTCTTGGCATTTGCCAATCGCGGATTCGCAAATTTTCGCTCGTTTACAACAACAACAGCAACAGCAGCAGCAGCAAAAGCAACGACAAATGCATCGAAAGTTCGATAGCAGTGGAAGATACGAGGCCGATCGAGAAGAAATAAGAATCGTCGTCCGTATACGTAGGGAAAAAAACGATTCGAATTTCTTCTTAATCACTCGTATGTTGCATCTTTCGAAAAAATCGTTGCGACATTATTTCCATCGCAAAGAATTTCGTAGGAAAGAAGGAGAAAAAAAACACAGATACTTTTTTAAACTGAGGCGAAAGACATGAAAAAAAAGACACACACACACACACGAACACGGGCGAACAATTTTGAAAAAGAATTGACGAAAAAAAATACGATCTGTTGTCGGTTCATCTTCTTTTTTTTCTCCTTCGGTCCGGCGCGGAGTGGCACGAAGAAAGGACTCGAAATACGCGAGCTATTATATACACCTGTTTCACAAGTACATCAACAACAACAACAACAAACAAACAACAACAACAACAACATCATAATTTAGCTCGGCTTAATTATATTTTCTAATTATTATACGGAAATAATAAATCCTATATCTGCGATACTCGAGAACAAAAAAAAAAATACCAACTCTATTATTCTTTGTCCGTCTTATTATTCGTTACTTGAATGTTTTGAAAAAAAAAAAAAAAAAACAAAGATACAAATCCACCCGTCGTTCGCAATCATCGTCTCGACGTTTATTCACGGAGATGGGTGAGGTCATGCTCAATCAGGCGAAAACTATACTGATGATGAAAAAAAAAAAAAAAAGAAAATTAAGACTCATATTAACGATCGTATATTGTCAACGGCGCCTCACGCCGTACAAATTAAACTACTCAAAGTAAATAAAGTCAAAGATTTAAAAATAACCTTCGTCGTTGCATCTTCAGCAATTTGTAGATTTTATTTTATTTTATTTTTTTTTTTTAATTTTAATTACCGATAAATGTACAATCGGTGCTATTCGTTTATCATATTTTTGACTGGCATCGACTCATTGTTGATTAATTATGAGGGAAACATCAGACTGCTGGATTGAATAATACGAATTTTTCCAATTTTTCTACGATTAAAAAAAAACTTATAAAAAAAAATTTTTTTTAAAAACGTTCCTCGTACTTTGTTGTGCCATCCATGATTTTTTTTTTCTTTTTCAATCCCGTTCGAACGTGATCGTCGATAATCGACGCGGCGCTTTCTCTTTCTCCGTCACATTGAATAAATAGAAGAAATGGAACGAAAAAAGAACCGTAGTCTGTTACATTTTTACATGAATGCAGTTTTAACAAAATGATACCTACGAGTCGATATTTGGCAATAACAGTTTACTGTACATATACGATATTGCATAGTGGTTATAACGATTGAAGGCTAATAAAGTTGAAGAGGGGAACTAAATTCATCAGTAAGTTATGTCGGTGTTGGATGAAATAAGAAAACAAAAAAAAATAATAATTTTACGACACCGACGATTCGCTTTGTCCCCCAACGAGATTAATCGGTGGATTATCGATTTTCGCTCGTACGAGGATCAAGGACATGGGAATACTTAGATCGAGAGGAAAATTTGACGCGCAAGCGCTTTGAAAACTATGTGAATTATATCTGAACGGTAAACCGATATTCGATGTATACAAAAAAAAAAATATGTTTTTCAATTTTTATCGCAAGATTTTATTTCGTTACGTTTTATCGTAATTACGTTACGTTTTTTGGGGTATCTAATTTTGTTTCAAGGGTAATTGTTTGAGATCGGTTGCGGCAATGAACGAATTCGTTTGAGTTCGACCGATGAGCGACAATCCCTCAAACCCGTCCGATCGAAGTCTAAATGATCAATTGCACGAAATTTTTTTAATCGAATTCCGCGCCGCGGATTGTAGAGCCACGGCTATCGGGAAAACTCTCAGGAACGCGAAGAGTTAAAACGATAACTCGAATGGAATTAATCTTTGTTAAGTTATTTTACGCTATGTACGTTCAAAATGATTAATTGAATATCGATGAATAAAGTAATGCAGCAACCCACAATCGACGTTTTGCGTTATTTACAAACGTTTTTGTTTGCTTTATTATCATCATTTTCGAGCTATCGTTGTTGGGATTTTTTTTTCGAGCTGAGGGAAAGCCATGGGAAATTGTAGAATAGATGAAGCTACAGCTGGAGGCGGCGAAGAGGAGAAGAAATTGCATGAAACCGCAGATCTTATAGAAGCCGATGGCGGGTGGAGGTTTCAGAGAAATAAGAGCTTCCGGCCTCGAACACCGGAACCGATGGCGGTGTTGCATCCGTGTGTGCACCATCGACATGCCCATATGGACCGATGATGCTGCGAGAAAACGTGTAATCGCTAGAGAAAGAAAGGATAGTACGGAAGGTTCTGAATCTTTCTCTTCCCAGATGAAGCTGGATGGCCGAAATAATCGAGATATACATAATTTCTACCGATCAGCTTAAACGAGAAAGAGAATGAGGTTTAAAACCACCCACAGTCTCCTCTCTTTCAGTAGCGATTACACTTTTTCTCGCAGCATCATCGGTCCGTATGTATAGGTCGAGGGTATACGTGACGAATCACCGAAATCTAGCTTCGCCACGTCGAACCTCCGTCTCTCACTTATTCGAATTGAGACATTGAGAGCCATCCTATCCGCCGAGAAGCCAAAGTCTGGCTCACTCTTTTCTCGCGTATCCGCCATGGATGCAACGGATAAGAAGCGCGAGGAGAAAAGAGACAGCTCGATGAATCGAGAACAGCAGACACCATTCTCGACGTATGGATAAAAAGCCCTTGCACGGTTCGGCGATAGCACAGATGTGGAGCAAGTGCAAGAAGACAAACGTTATCAGTCCGATTGGCTTCATGGCTTTAACGTGAGAGAGAGGACGACGGTGACTGGGATTCAAGGTCATTCTGTGACCGTCGAACCAAAATAACGGCGCGCCAACTACTGGCGGAAATCGATACTAAATTTGTCGCGCCGAATTTTCGAACAGAAGCTGCGATTTCGTGTAATTCTTGATTCCTCGGAAGCGGCTTCCACGAACGAGTATCGGCCATCAGCTGTTGCACCAAAATGGCCGGCCTCGGATCTGTACTGTCCGGGTTTTCCAAGTTATTATCGCGAGGAAAAGAAATAGCCACTGTCGCTGTGAGTCGATTATCCGGAAATTCATTTCACAATTGTTTTTCGCGATGTTTGCTTGAAAATTTCATTGCTGTCATTTCGTTTTTGTAACTTGGCACGATTTTTCAACCTGACCCTAACCTCAAAATAAAATAAAAATGTTCATTCGAACGAATACAGGTGAGAAAAGAATCGACGGAGCCAAAAATGGATCCCAACAAATGGGTCGATGCCAGAATGGCTCGTGACGTGAAGCGCCGCAAGTGCGTGAAAGATCACGCGGAGATGAGGCTCAGGATTGTATCGATGAAGAGGAACAACATACTTCCCCCCGAAATAAGGGTAACTTTTGTGCTTCAAATTATTGATGACCGACCGTTCTGCCATCCCTTATTCACTTCGTTGAATCTATTGGGAAGACAGTTACATACGCAGAGATTCCATCGCGTATCGATGTTGAGTACGGGAAATATCTGAACACCCTGCTTTAATTTTTAACCAGGGTTGGCTTTCGAGCGGATTCTCTACTTCTGCGGCTCGAATTTCTTAGTAGAAAATACATGGCGGTGCCGTTTACTTTTTTTTTATGTAAGGAATATGCGATAGGAATCGGTCATTCTAAAGTAATTAATCACGTCGATGAGAAGCGATTAGAAAAATTATAACGTATGGAATACTCAGTTTAAATAGATTGAACGGCGTTACTCCAATTTTTCTGGAAGTGGCGTGAGAGCAGCTACTTATTCGAAAAAATATAATAATAATAATAATAATATTTATATTATTAATAAGAATAATAATAATATTCCTATAATAATAATAATATAAGGAAAAAAATTGAATCAAATTGAACGATTATCTAATTGATAGTTAATTTTTTATTTTCAATTTAATTACTTAATTCTATTTTCCAATAATAATGATAGCTTTTGGATAAATTTGTACAAAATCATTTGAAACGCATCACGCTTACTCTGTTTCAGGATATCGCTTGCCAAATGATAGACGAGATTCCTCGCCAGTCAGCCCTTTATCAATTAACCTATCGATGCGTACTGACTTCTCGACCTCGCGGCAACACTCATCGCTGGAGATTATCCCGCATAATTTTCCGAGATCTCGTGGATTACAACAAACTCGGAGGAGTGCAACGAGCATTGTGGTAGTAAAAATTGCACTATCTCAACTCTCTTCGGCAACGTTCGAAGCTGTAAAAAAACTCGTCCCGACAGAATTACCAAATACATGAATAAAAATAAAAACATGTTGAAAAGAAGAAAAAAAAATTAGCATTGAAATTTTTATTGAAACTAAGTACTGATTGAATACGAATAAGATGGCGTGCGAGGGTGCATCAAGCTGTTATCGACACGCTTTTCCATCACATCGCCTAAGTTGTTTGCCGCTGTGCCGGCTGAATTATATCCTCTGAATATTTCATAGCTTTTGCACTGTAATAACAGCTTACACGTGGACGATACTTGGAAACAATCACGCAACCGTTCGTTTTATTATCCGACGGTTGCATTGGCAACAATAACACGTTAATGGCGCAATTTTTAATGGCCGAAACGTTACATTGTGCAAGGAAATAACATTCACGTGGAGAATTTGGATGATACGGTCCAGAACTCTATTCGACAATTTTAATTAATTTAACGTCGAACTTGCCTTGCATATTAAATTTTATCCTACAAAAATTGTAATTGAATCACCGTTTTTTTCGGATATATAAGGACCATTTTTAGCTGAATTTTTCCAGTTGTTTCAAGATAAATCAAAAACAAATCACAAGGTGAGACAATGCAAAGCGTTTGTGACTAATCACGTGGTTGTGAATTGTTATAAATATGAAATAAATTTCGTTGAGACTCGTAGAGCACGAATGTAATTTATAGAGACGAGTATCAGATCGGACATGCACGTCCAAAAGCGATAAAAAAAAAAATAACCGAGTGTTTGTTCACCGACGCTCACGCGTTCTCGTTCAGAACTCACTGACCGATCAGTTGAATTTCGCCATCCTTGCATGGCGCAATTGATTTTACCGTCTAATTACTCGACGAAAAAATCACGATAATCGCAATTTTCGGCTGATATCGTTGCGTTGAAAACGTTCTTCGATCACGGAGATTATTATCCGATAGCCCGCCCCAGGTCGGGTCAACACGTAACTTCGTTATTCGCTAAACCAATCGATATACCGTCACATCGACATCTGCTTTTTATCTGACTGAATTAATCGAGAATTCACGGCCAAAAAACCGTTGGACCGTATTATTATAATAATTATTATTATTATTATTATTATTATTATTATTGTTATACAATATTTTTATTGAAGAAAAAATATTTAAACAAATGTGACTCAATTTCCATGCGTATATAATAATAATTATGAATAATTTATTATAATAATAAATAATTATTGTAATTATATAAAAGCGTGATAATAATAATAATAATAATTATTATTATTATTATTATAATAATTATAATAATAATAATAATTATAATATATATATAATATAATAGTATATTATATTATAATTATTATTATTATTATTATTATTATTATTATTATATTTTTCTTTTTCAAAAAAGAAGTACAACCCCGAATTAGACTTGATATTTTTTTCAAATCATTATTTTTTCCCCCAGCCGAAAATTTTGTTTCGGGCATGAATGTCGGTTATGATAACGAGCGACGACTATGAATAACAATTCATGCGTATCAGGCATTTGAGCGTGTGAAAAGCGAACGCAACGAAGAGCGCAGGTCGATCTTCCGGGTGGTTCACGAAGAGAGGCTCGCAGCGCACAGTTTGAGTGACAACTCCGCGACGAAGACTTCTTCGGCGAATATCAATCGCGATTCGTTTTGGAGGAAAAGCGTGGAGGAAGATACGCCTCTTATGCCGCTTGATTAACGATTGTCGAGAGTCGGAGAGATTTTTTTTCAAGCGAAATCGAAATATTCGTTTACGAATGATGAAGAAAAAATTAAGCAGGTGAGCAATTTTTGGAATTCTTTTCGAAGCATCTCCTCATATTTTCTCGTTATTGCGCTATTCAATATTTATCAAACCGCGGAATAATAGAAATACTTTGAGCTATTCATCTTCGCCTTATAAATAAAAAAATCCTGTATCATCATATCAATCACATTAAAAATCATATCTATTGTTATATTGATTATTAAATTAGCAAACATTTATTTTCTTCTGGGTCTAAACTTTGTCCAAGATCTGGACAGACATTCCCGTTGAAATCGAACCCAAAATAAAATGGAATGCTCTTGTCCGATCAATGTCCAGGTAAAAAAAAAATGAATAACGTCAACTCGATTTTTCTTGTGCAAAACTTAGCGATGACACGCGTAATCACCCTTACGGGATCGGGTGTGCGCCCTACCGACTGATTAAATACCTTCGAACACCACGGTGAGAAGAAAAAACAAGTCACTCAACGGCTGTAATTAATTGTACAGAATGGAACGTTCCTTACAGCAAACGTTGATCGTTATTTTTGTTATTCACCCGACTGGCCATCATTTATCATTGTTTCTTATTCCCGTCGCAACAATTGATGATGCGCGAAATTTCTTACAATCTTGGGTTTATTTTATGATACTCGGGTTATTAGGACATACCTTTACTAATTGCGAATATTATCACCAGCACTTACAAAAAAAAAGAGGAAAAACGAGAAGAATTTTCGTAATTTAAATTAAATGAATTGAATTAATTTCATTTTTAGTATATCCGCATGGTTCTCGTTGCACTCTAATGCAATTGCACCAACACATTGAGGAATTCACGAGAACTATCTGAATTATTATTAATATGCGAAGTGGGGAACATCGCTGGGAAATTAAAAAACAAAAAAAACATTGAATCCCCAAGTGCTATAAATTTAATTACTCATGCCAGTTGATAGCACGAATGCAACTCGATGGGCATGACGCATTCGCTCCACATCGTTTCATACCTGACCTGCGCGACGATATGTATTATTTACCGGCAAAATCCCATTCAATCGATTTTTTTTCTCAATATATAAAAAAATGATAAATAAATAAAACCAAAAAAATTTTATTAGGTTGAAAAAAATTTTTTTTGTCCATTATTGAAAGAAGAAACTGCCCATATCATCGCCATCTTGGAAAATCCGTCATTGCAAGACCAAATTCGCTAGTATTTCCTCGAAATAACATCAAAGTAGGTCAAATCATACAAGTCGAGACCTTTGATGCGAGCAAACATTTTTTATCGCTGGTCGGACCCAAGTACACCTTGCGAGCAATTTCCATGTCGTGAAGAGCGCGTGCCGGATAGCAAATTGCGTTTTGTGTATTCGCGAGCAGTAATATTGCGTTACCGATCGAAATAACATTGACTCCAGTGTGTAATACAATATTTTTTTACGTACTTCGCGGAACCATATACGCGTTCCCACGTGTACACTGGCCAATTCGATGTACATATTTTGTTATCCTACCGGGTGCAAGACTGCAGATCGTCACAAATTTGTGTCGCGACCGTACGCATTGTCGAAGGAAAAAACCTTCTGCTCGTCTTTTAACGTTAACATTAGTTGTAAAAAAATACATACATCTGTATACTTATTACTCGGAAGCTAATGCCTGAAAACAGCCAGAAGTTAAATAATGATAATAATAATAATAATGATAATAATAAAAATAATAAAGATAATAATAATAATGGTTATTATGCAGTTGTGCGGCTTTTCCGAATTTTAAAGTTTTCCAAATATTAATAATAATATAATATTATTAATAATAACAACAATAATAAATCAATAGTATTAGAGAAATAACAACAACAAAAAAGTGGTTTGAATTATAATTTTTGTATTGTCTGATACATATAAATTTTTATTTTCAAAATAAATTCCACAGCGCAGATATTTGAAAAAAAAAAAAAAAAAAAAACCAACGGTGATTCTCAAATTATTTATCAACCTCACAGGGATTCTTGGGCGGTCTCACATTGAATTACCGGCGTGAGTAACGTCACGATGCTCAGAACGAACGAAACAACGAACGGCAATGATCCCATGAAGAACAAAACGATCAAGCCGATCGTTCGAAAGGTCTGGCCCATGCCGAGCGTTCAAGATCAGGAGGTGGAATGGTCGAGGGAAGCTTTTCTTCAGCAAATGATCAATCCGCCTAGCCAACCGAGATCCACGAATTTATTACGACCAAATGGTTTCATCGATAGACGAGACACGATCGACAATGATGTAAGATTCGATGCTTGATTGGTTTTTTGCTCAATTTAACGTCACAAAGCGACGATGAAATCATTTCCGAGCTTATGAACTTGAACAATTTGACGAACTCACAGCTTTGATGAGAGACAATTTAAGATGATTTGCATTTACCTTCGTTTTACGTCAAAAAACCGTCACGCGTTTAATTACGCATTAAAAACTTATCACGGCCATAATAATGATGAATTAATTTATGGAAAAATAAATAAATGAATAAATTGCAGGACCCCGAGAGCTTTCACTGTGCGATCGGATCGATCTTGGGCGTGGCGCAATGTTTCGGAGTCTTACCGGTTGCCGGAGTACGAGATTCATCGCCGAAAAAGCTTGTTTTCAAAAAAATGACGTTTCGAACTCTTTACGCCTTAATCGTCATAATAATGATACTGATAGTGGCTGTGATAGCGATAGCTCACATGATACAAACCCTCAAACCGGATACTTTTGGCTTGAGCGGTACGAAAAAGGGTCAATTTTTAATTTAAAATTAGCCTATTGAAGTTACCTCGTTGCCTTATTTATTCTATTTCTCTATCTTTTAAGGCGGTATAGCCGCTGCTACGGCAGGTGCTGTTTTCTATGGGAACAGCGTTCTCGGCGCGGTTTTGTTTCTTTGGCTCGCACCCCATTGGGCTCTGTTGCAACGAGACTGGAGAAGCATGGAACGAGTATTGGACAGGTTGTTAAACATATTCTAATTTCATTATATTTTTTATTGCCTTCCACATTTCATATAAAATTCTACCAATTGTTATTAAATTATTCGACGTTTGTATGTTTGCTGTAGAACAAAAAATCGACCTTTTTTTATTCCGAAAAGGTGCGACAGCAACTTCTACGGGGTCTAATTTTACTATGGAACAATAAGGGCTTGGGGAGCTTCGAAACATTGCACAATAATATCCAGTGAATTAATGCATAAACACAATTATTCAAAGTTTATTTTAGTTAGCATGCGACACGCACTTGCATATAACGCAGCTAAGAAATCCAGGTGATACGAATTGATCCGTTCTATCGTTGTATACTTATATATATATAGTTGGCGAATGTGTAAACAGGTGTAGAAAATTCCGTCATAAATTATTCGAGATTAGCGTGCGACGCTGCACGGAATTTACGTCTCGATTTCGTTCCAGGAATCGCACAATAAATCGACGATTAAGAAATATCGTATCTCTATTGATCGCCATTGAAATTTTACATTTTCCAAAAGAATATCACATATATATATTAATTCGCAAAATTATTTTATGCTCTTCATGATCGAGCTACGATTGTAATTATAATTATTTTTTCTTCTATTTCGATGGATCAACGATATCGAACGTTGATCGATCGCAGAAACAAGTATCGACCGCCGAAACTACGATGGAAATTTGCAATGGTCACGGCTGTGGTTCTGAGTTTTGCACTGATCGAACACATTCTGAGCATAGGCAATAACTCTCCTCCTCAGTTCTGGTCGTTCAAATCCAATCTGACGTTCGAAGATTTTCTTCAGTCTTATTGCGAAAAATCTCACGGATTTGTCTTCTCAATCTGTAAGTGCACGCATTCATTCCCGCAATTAATCGAATCAACGTGTATCCCATACAATGATGTTGGTACTTTGTATACATTCAACTTTTTACAGGTCATTACAATCTCGCCATGGGCATATTTATATTCAGCAGTAGCAAAGTGGCAACATTTACGTGGAACTTTACGGATTTGTTCGTGATGCTGGTAACGATAGAATGATTTATTTTTGTTTTCTTAGAAAGAAAAATTAATTTTTCTCGGAAATTCGTGGGATCATTTTCAAAAACATCAAATTGATTTATCAATCAAATGAAAGAATTATATTTCTTAATAATAATAACAATAATCATTATTATTACTTATATAGAAATAATAGTAACGTTATTGATAAAATAAAATATAATTACTAACAAAAAAAAATAAATAAATAAAATAACATATTATATTACTATATTATTTATATTTATTATATTGATCAATAAATATCTACATATTGTAATCTTATTTCACATTATTTTTAATTATATATACATTGATAATAGTCACTATATTTTGAGTTATATTAATAATGATCATTAATTATTATTACTTCATCCACATATCTACATATCTACATATTGTAATATCATTTTATATTATTTTTAATCGTATTATATATACATTGATAATAGTCACTATATATTAACTTATATTAATAATGATTATTGATTATTATTATTAATCGTTGATTATTGTTATTACTCATATTATAATTCATCAAATTATTCAATCGATAAAATATGTTTTTCCCAGATTTCCACGGGCTTGGCGGAAAGATACAAGAATCTCAATCAGAGGGTGACCGGACCGATACCCCTTCATCGGCGTAACATCGATTGGCGGGAGCTTCGCGAGGCTTACGCCGTTCTTAGCGCTCTCGTTAAAAGGGTCGATCACGACGTATCACCGATTATTCTCCTATCTTTCGCTAACAATCTTTACTTCATATGCCTTCAATTGCTCAACGGTCTCGCGTGAGTCGTTTCTTTCGACTCAAAGAAGTCAACATATTTTTTAATATACATTTTTTCAAACGAAATAAAATAACAATCAAGGGTCTTCGATCGTGGACGTAACGTGCACTGAAATTGGATTTATTGATATTGTTTGAAGACCAGGGGAGAGTACAGTCTTAAGCTCCGTCTACTTTTTCGGATCATTCGCGTTTCTCGTTGGCCGAACGGTCGCGGTAACGTTGCTCGCTGCGAGAATCCACGATCAGAGCAGATTGGCTCTTCCGGCTTTGTACAATTGTCCAGGACACGATTACAATATCGAGGTAGTATCGAATTAATTCGAAATTTCGTGTTTTTTATAATTAAAATTATTTTTCCCCATGGAATCGAAGAAATAATTCGTCGAATGAATATTTCAGACTCAAAGATTGCTCCAACAAATCACGACCGACGAGGTGTATCTCACTGGAATGCGATTCTTTTCCATAACTCGAAACTTCATGCTCGCAGTGAGTTCGCACATCGTCGATTTATCGAATCGACGGTTTTTCTCTTGTTTTTCACTTATTTCTAATTGTCATCAGGTAGCCGGTGCCATCGTCACCTACGAAGTTGTCCTGCTGCAATTCAACGTCGCTATGAAACAATAGAAACGACGATGAAAAGAATAAGACGAAAGGTTTCTGTTTTAATTTTTGTTTTTATTTATCAATGATTTCGTTATCATCGACATTTAACTCACATTAATATTATTGACGAATTATTGTTCATATCAAACAAATAAAAGATGTACAACATTGTTCAAAATATCGTTCGGATTGTGTTTATGTTACATTCATTGTGAAGTTTGTATTTGTTTTTTATTGTGGATAATTTAGAAAGAAAAATTCTCGCATCAAGATTGAATCCGTCGCAGCGGAATTGGGTCCAAAAAATGTTTCAGCAAATCATTCGGTGAGAAGACTCTTGACGACTGATTATTTACCGTACTCGTTGCTTTTTTAATTACGATAATTGTTGTAATAACAATATCATACCGCCAGGCACTAATTTATACAAATACAGCGTACGACGTAACTTACGTATTACAATAAGATAAGTTTTCATGGTGCGCTTGATTGTTTAGAGCGACAAACATAGAGAAAACATATACACACATAGCTAGCCCGTCGATCCCACGTCACGCTGGAACAAAATAACGATCCGAAAAATCGAGAAAACGTTTTAAAAATTTAATGGTTATAGCGTTAATTTCGATGCGTAGATTTCAATCATAGCTCAAGCTTTATATCCTCAAATATTGGACAATTCCGTTGAGGATGAAGCGGCGCACACTCGAAGCAACGCAATTAATTATTATTTTTAAATTCATCGATAATCTTGGAAAGCGTTTGAGAATAAAAATTATGCGTGTCGAGCGGTGTTTTTTTTTTCAAAACAGCATCGAATACTTCATTTTGCTAGAAGCATAATCCAAAAAAACATACGATTTTTAGATAATATTCGCTTAGTCTTTAATTCGTAGAAACAACTCGTAAAAGCGGGCATATACGGCAGAGAAAAAATTATATATGTGTACACAAAGAAGAAAATAAGAAAATATATGTACAGGGTGATAAGCACACTCTGAGGGTGGGTTTGAGACACGCCGTTTACTTCACCTCGCAAGCGTGCGTTATGTTCGAGGGGTTGGTCGGCTGAAGACCGTTGAACTGAACGAGCACCAGTTCGTACGTCACGATCGTGCCAGCCACCTGAATATGATAACGGTTTAATATCAATTCAATAGACAATTGAGAAATTTATAATATCGATTGAATAATTATGTTTTTATTGGTAGTATTAATCTTGTAATAAGTTACTGAATTGATATTATTGAATTGATAAGTCAATAATTAATTTATTTTTACCAATTAAAAAATAAGTCACCAATTAATTAATTAATGGTGGTGGTAACGAAAATTAATTACCGTGAGAACGAGGCTTCTCGTGATTGAGAAAAAATTCATTCCCGTGAGACCGATGTTATCGGTTGTGACTTGCATCAAGAATCTAACGACCTGTTTGAACAATTTTATAATCAATTAATTAAGCATTCGATTAATAACCAATATAATTTTTTTCAGCATTTTCCTGTCGATCTACGTGCCTCGTTCGAATAACTGGACGTCGAAACACTGTACAAAATAGGCGCTGGCAGAAGCGATTCGTCGTGGACCGCTGCAGCGCACAACGAAACCGCCGAAGCTCTCGCCAACAAAAATCCAAACGAGAAGCAGAAGTATATCGTCTTCATGATGTTTGGCATCCGACTGATTTTAAATATTTATAAAATTTCAACAATCGTCATTTTTCAATTACACGAAAATCTCACGAAATTTTTCAAAACAACACTCGATTAATATTAAATATTAATAAAAAAAACACAAATGTGCCTACGATTCTATTCGATGAAAAAATGGTGGTACAATAATTTACGATTATTGTAAAAATTAATAAGTAGCCAACATTGATTCGCAATTGGTGACAAAAATATATGTAAATTAAAAGATATGAAAATATGAATAATTATTGAGTTGGAATAATATTGTTTTTTTTTAATTTTCGGCTAAAACACGGTGCACTCGCTACTGTGAAAAATCTATATAGAAATTTATACAGATATGTATGTCACGCGTCAACGTTCCAACTTTGAATGGTAAATTGTCGAACTTTCTTCGATAAATACTTGAACGAGTTGAGCAGTTGAATGCAGATGAACCAGAGATTGGTGCCGAACGATAGAAGAACGATACCGGATATGTAAGTGTCGACTCGTCTCGTGAGCGTTGCAAGTCGATTGTAGTCGATCCTTGCTTCGGCCCACCACCATTCCGGCATTGCCTTTGCAATGAGACAATGCTATTTACACAATATTGTTACACAAAATTTAAATAACACTCGATAATAATTTAAACAGAAAAAAAGTTATGAATTAAAAAGAAAATTGAATTAAAAAATAAAGAAAATTGCTGATCGGTTGTAATAATTTTTTTTTTATGCTCGCAACGTTTGTAGGGATTAATTGGAGCGATTTATTCGGCGAATACCTTTTCCCTGATGGAATATAAACGATTGTTGAGTTGACGAAATTGATCCGTCAGTGCTATACTTATGAGAATGAGAAAAAGATCCATAAAGTTCCATGTGAAAGTACTGAGAACGTTGCTGGATTGCACGACGATTCCTTTCCACAAAGTGTACGGCGTTCTGCTGAATACCTATCGACAATTACATACATAGATATATGTATACTTTAAAAAAAATTATACCGATTTTTTTTTAATTATTGGAATATGTTTAGATCGATCGTAGTGAGTTGAAGTAAAAAGTACCTGTGGAAATTGGGATTCAAAGTATGTGGCGACGATGTCGGTGTCACCCCGGAGAGAAGCGCAATTAAGGGCACTCACATAGCCCGATACGATCGAGAGGGAGTGTTCGACTGAGAAAAAAACGGGGGGAAAAAACAGATATAATTATCCATTCGCTCGTCGATAGATGTTGGATTTCTCAGCTGCAGCCGGAAGTGACGTAGCGTTGGATTGTTCGTGTTTGATCATTAGCGGAGAACTGTTTCAGAATCAGGATGGATTGGAGTACCCAAAAAATATTTTTTAAACACCAGATAAATGAAAAAATGATATTTAAAAAAACCGTACTCGAAAGTAATTTCTTCCCATGCTCTATTACGATTATTTTGATAATGTATATTTAAAATTCTCAGTGTTTTATTAACTAGCGATATATTCGCGCTTTTGGTAGCAATCGAGAAGTTTTTATTATTTTTAGATGTTTCATTTTGCTTCCGGATCCAATATATAATTTAATTCTATCAATTCCATGCTAAAATGCGTTTAATATTGCTATATTTTCCGAAAAATATTATTTCTTTTAGGCCATGAAAGTTTGTAAATTTAATATTCTGAAAAAAAAAGTCGCTCGGAATTCAAGAAACAGAATTGATGGATTATAATAATTGTTATACTGACTCAGAGCCAACGTCATTATCACCGCGGTGATTATCTTGAATCTCGTTGCAAGACTCAGTTTCGATAAACGTCGATGACGCGGAGCCAATTCGCGGTGAACTTTTTCCCACGCCGATGCGAAACTCGGCCAATCCATCGCGAGACGAAGGAACAGCAGATTCGTCGCGCATGATGTGCTCACGAAAACCATCGTCGCTGATTAAACAACGCAAAGAACAATCAACGACTAAATTCATCAACTTGAAAATACAATTTTCCATCATTTCTAGAATATCTATTAATTCAGGCTTAAAAAAACAATCACCAAAATATTAATAAATATTTTGAATTAAATATAAATGGATTCAATTTGATTAATTTAAATAATAAAAATGCACACAGCAATATTGAGCTTACTCATTTTCGACGACGTTATTCCCGTCGCAATTAGACGCAGCAAACTGCATATTACGAGTGTCGCGGAGCTCAGTATGGAAACGCAAGTGTAGAGAATGTTAAAACTTCGCCAAGTAAATCTAAAAGGAACAAAAATAATTGTAAATTAAAAAAAACAATGTTGTAATAGCCTTGATATCATTGTCGTCCATTGTTATAATTTATTATTGTAATTTGAGCATATGTAAATTTCGATTTACAACATTTTGATGATATATAGATAAAACGTAAGATTTTTAATTGCAATGAATATTGAGGAAAAAATATTCACTTGAGGTACGACGTGTCGGGTTTGTTGACTCCACTGACGGGAAATACAGCGAAACACTGAGCCAAATTGATTATCGGTCTCAGTGCAGCGTGCAAACTGTCCGTCGTCTGTACGAAATTCCCGGTTGTTGAAACCGCGGCCGTCGTCACTGAAAATTCCACATCGTCGAATGAAATGCAATCATTGTATATAAATACTTGTCGTACTATATTTCACGAAAATTTCGCTATAACAGAACAATGTTTTATCGACCATCTAATGAATTAAAATATAACAGAAAATACGAACTCACTGTCAGTCACCATCAGATTCGTCTTGAAATTATCGTATCTTCCAGGATGAAAATCAGCTTCGGATACTCTGAGATTGAACAATGCAATATTTAATTATTGCTTCGTCGATCATTCACCAACGATTGATCGAACCCACCTCTGGGCTTCGAATGAGCATAAACGACGGTATTTCATACGCGATTGTAATAAAAATAAAAAATTAAACCAAAAAAATAACAAAAGAAAACAATTAAGAAAAATAATTCTCGCAAATATTGAAGAAAAATATTGCGAACAATAATAATAACAAATGTGCAATGAAAAATATATTCGGTTCAGCAGAAATCGGATGGCCGAATGATTTTGCGTTTTTACGCGGGGTTTTGTACCCTCTCGCGTGTAATTCCCACGTGAAACTGCACCAGTCCCGTTTCTCGTATTGCTTGCTGTGAATATCGTTGCGAATAAACTCATTATTCTCGAGTATCGTTCGAGGCTGTGGATGGCCATTGTGAAGAAGTAACGACGGAACTAAACCGACGGAAAGCGAGAAGAACCGCGAGTGGATTTTGTCCTACAGGGTGTGCTTTCACAAACAACGAAAGTTCAATAAGCATCGACGACGAGCAAAGCGTTGACCATCAGACACAAACTTTAACCAAGTCCTTGGCTGTCCAACGCTGTATTTACTTTGACCGAGCTGTGACAGTTATTTCCTTCGTCGCGGATTATTCCACACTTGTGACGCGATGAAAGGTCTTTGACGAATAAAAAAAAAAAATTCGATTCAGGACGAGGCTTCTGTTGAAGCCTAAGCTTCCGTGTTTCCGGGATTGACTTGTTATTTTATTTATTTTACCATATAAATTATCATTTACTTTCCGATTTTATAGGGAAGTTTTTTTTCTTTATAATAATGAGAATTATTATTGTTTATTAAAAGAAATATATGCTTATAATCGAAAAAATACCAGAAAAATTATTAGTATTATTAAATTATGATTATTAGTAATTATTATTTTTTTTTGTCCAAAAAATTTGCGGACGACGAATTATTGTAATTTTTTAAATAATTTCCCAATTCTTGTAAAACTGAAATTATTGTTTCCATTGCAGCTATTATTATTATTATTTGATTATCGCATTGTAAATAATCGTTTAGTAATTTTCATTAATTCTTGCAAGCCATTGATTGTTATTCTCAAAATTATTGTGAGGATTTGAAAAGTTCAATTGAATAAAATAACTTAACATGGATATTAAATGCGTCATGCATAGGATAGTGTGGTTTTTAACATCCTAACCGTTGTAATGAGAGTCACACGCAAGGGCAGATAGTGTCGTTCTAATAAAATTTCCATCAGAATAATTAAACATAAAGAGGTGGGCGAATCGCGTGCGCGTGAAAAAAAAACATTAAGTAAAATAAGATCATTTACGATACAGAAACATTTTAACGTTTGATAAGCATTTAATTTCAACTACGAGCTTATTTATCAACACAGCGAAGATCCAACTGTTATTATCGTTGCTTACAATATGTAATTATTTTGAATTCAATGAAAAAAAATGTTAAAGACAAGAAAGTGGGTCGAAAATGAATCGATACTCGCTTTAATTGAAACGCAGGCGATGACAAATCCTTCAAGTGGGTCCACACAGGAGTTGCACCATCCCTCCGTTCGATCGGCGTTCCGGAAATATTATACGATCTCATAATTCCCCGAACGTCCCCAAACCACGTCGAAACTACTTTTTATCTCTCCAACAACGATAAATACCATTCTCTTTATTCCCAATTATCAAATATATTTCTCACCCACGGAAATCCTGGAAAAAAAAATGAGACAAACCTTTCGAAAAAATTCATACTCGTAAATTATTCTCGTAATTATTCTTCACCTGAAAACTAAATGATGTTTTCTTCATTCGTGAATTCGATGCGTCAACGTGCATTCAATGAAAAACTCTCGGACTCGTGAGTCGGACCGGGATGGCAATTAGTTGTGGCAGGTCACGAAGTCGAAAACAGACTGAAGCGGTTGTTGGAGGACTGGGGCACGAGGGTTGATTCCGCGACCGAGTGTTCGATTAATCTCGCGCGATCGTGCACGTCGCATATAAATGACATGTGTACCGACCCCGTGGCAGCACGCGTGGATGTTGACGATGAAGTTTACATTTCCCGAGCCATCGTATCGCGCTTCTTAAATCATACGTTTCACAGTGCAATAACCAGCAATATCGTCCCTGTTAGAAATAAATAAATGAATAATAAATGGACGAATAAAAGTAGTTCCAAGGTTGACTGGGAGGAAAACAACAGTCGCAGTTTCCGATAAATATTTATCGTTTTCAATTAGCTTTGCCGAGAAATAATGTACGGTAAACTTTTTTTCAATTATCACACGAATTTGTATGAAATAAAGAAAATAATTGAGAAACAAATCATAATCGATATAGTCATTATCATTAATGTAAACTCTTGTAATGCGAATTTATCGTTCTAAATATATAAATTATTATAACAATAATTATTAATAACTATGATCATAAATAATTTATATATTAAATTTAAGGATATCCAATTAATATTAATAATACACAATATCAATTTAATATTAAATAATAAATATAATAAATATTTTAATATATATATTTATTTGAATATTTAATTATATATTGAATTATCTAATAAAAAGAATAATAAATCCGTAAGTTTGATGAAAAAAAGTATTCGTTCCGAATGGCAATGCTATTCATATAGAAAAATCCTTCTCTCAACGTTTCGAAGACTGGGTCACAGAAGGAACGAGACGTTCCATACATTTTTCTTCAGTACCGCCACACAATTCCTGTCAGCATCTCGGTACCTATCGGC
Source organism: Sussaba pulchella (assembly GCA_963971145.1). Taxonomy (NCBI): domain Eukaryota; kingdom Metazoa; phylum Arthropoda; class Insecta; order Hymenoptera; family Ichneumonidae; genus Sussaba; species Sussaba pulchella. The sequence goes on from OZ020165.1 coordinate 21,053,173, forward strand.
TTTCCATGTCCTCTGTGTACAATATATCTCGGTACAAGCTCAAACGCATTACGTCAACTCGTGCCGGAGCGGATATTGGATCGTATTAATTCAATGAAAACGAATCGCCCGTTCAAAGTGTCCGAGAAAAGTCGGTTGAACGTCGTTGAAGGGATTTTAAAAATAACGTATATTCGGTAAAAACTATAGTACGAAGATGAGCTCAGCAGCTCGTGGCTGAACGTCGCTCGTGTTCGATACCGCATGCAAGCTGCTCCGTTTTAACGAAACGCACGTGGAATATTCTAAATTCCATTGGAAAATAGAATGGAAACAAGAACACCCGGTTTGTGCTTCCAGTGGCCTGGACAACCGATAACGCGACTCGTGTGCACGCAGGTGACAATGCGCGTCCATCAAAACCTCGTTTAATAACGCCACAATCCACAAAGAGTATATCCACGAAGTTACCGATCCAATAACTTTGATAACGAGCTTTTAAACTTCAACGTAACGTTCACAAACAGGCGACGAGTTTAATGATAAATGACCGAACCTTAATCCACCCATTATATCCAACAGATAATTATTATCTCTTTCGTTTTACCTTTATTTAATTTTTTTTCTTCATTTATTATTCTTATCATTTCATTTTTACGCAATTTTTTTTATTTTTCCATCTATTTTATTCTCTTCTTTATTTCTACCTCGCGCGTTTTTATGGAAACAATGAAATCGTTGAAATTCAATGGTTATCTACAAATAATTATGCGATTCGTTGTTTCGTTTAGATGTAAAAAAAAAAAAAAAAACGATAAACGGATTTTTATTTCGTCACACAGCACGTACGAGAACAATTTATTTTCTAGATTCAGAGGTGTCACGGTTTTCTTTATTATTGGGGAGAATATAAAAAAATTTGCGTTTACAAACGCGTCAAACATTTTTTTTTTTTTCAAATTCGTTTTGAAGTTTCATCGTTCGTAGCCGCATCGTTATTTACATATTTGCGCTATTTTAAAAAGACAAGAGTAAGAAACGAAAAAAATCGTGCGAGCGACAGTGATAACAGACGAAGGTTCGAGAACGAGGACATACGCGTGAAGTCGACGTTTTTTCACTTTTTCTTCGATCAATAGTCATCGAAAATTCGCAAGAGCGACACACACACATGCATACGTACGCTCGCGAGCTTAATTATTAACAATTCAATCCTGGAGTAATGTACAATGCTACTGGGGCGATTAAAAAAAAATCGTTTTTGAACGCAATCAGTGAGTGTGCGCATGTGCATCCGATTTTTTACAATAACACTATGAATGTTTTTTTTTCTTTCTTTCTTTCTTATTTTTTCTTTTTTTTAGATTGACTAGAATGACCAAAAATGTTGGTCGCAATTATTGACAAACACATGAAGTTGTACACAACCTTCTACATAGTTATCGTAAGGTGTGCGATATATTTTTCCTGAAGAAATCGACGCGAAGTTTCTTATATCGAATTTTTATCATAATTTTGGTGTCTCGGATATCCGCCCGAATCGTGAAGTCGATTCTCGGTCGGAGCAAGAGAGAGAGAGAGAGAGAAAGAAAGAGGAAGAAAGAGAGAAGAAAGGAGAGATCACAAGCAACGGAGAAATGCTAGATTTTATAAATTTTACAACATCGTAGCAGTTTTTGACCATTTTTATTTCCCTCATTGCCTTTGATGTTGAATTTATCCGTCGCGACAATGAGAAAAATTTCACACAATTTCATATCATTTTGAGTCAAAACAAATATTTTTCTACAATTTAAATATCGTTTTTTTTTTCTCTTCACTTGCTCCCCACAAAAATTCCAATCGTGTAATCCTCAAAGCAATATCAATTAATATAAATCAACCGAATAGCAATTCTCCGATTGATCGATAAAAAAAAATAAAAAAAGTATTTTTTAATCGACCCGAACGAGAAATCGATGCAATTTTTTTCTATCTTTCGTTTCTCGCAGTTTTCTCGAATTTATTTTTACTAAGTTGTCTACGCGGGCACGCGACAATCGTCGTCTAATCTTACAAATCTACATCCGATGCCATCGTAAATATCATCTGACGCTCGTGTAACAAAGTGCCAAATTATATCTAAATCACGAAATTTTTTCGTGATTAAAAATTTTATTTCCAAATGAAAGATCAATTGGCGAATAGATCGCGGATCGTCCTAAATTTATGCTAGATAATAATAATACAATACTAGAAAGGTACGAAATCCGAACGCGGACACGATCGTCCCGCGATATCACGCGATCGCGAACAATTGAAAAATAAATTGTTTAACGATCATTCGTCGTTGTTTCCTCGCGATTTGTTCGGTCGACGGGACGTCGGCAATCCTTCGCGACATTGTACATGGGGCATTCCATGACAAGTCGATCAAGTTCTGGAGGACATTTTTTAGATCGAGCCCAATTTTTTTCAAATTAAGAAAAAATATATTTTTTGAAATTTTTTTTTTTTTTTGAAAAAAATAAAAATAAAAAAAAAATGCCCGTTTTTTTCGCCTGAAAAAATTCACAGTATTCTTATGAATTGTAAGGAAATTTTTAAACGCTGTTGCAAGATGGAGCTTTCAAAACTACCGGTGAAAAAAAATAAAAATCAAAAAATTGTATACGCAGCACCAATATTTGTTGGCGAATTTTTTTATTTTGATTTTTTTTCTCCGGTAGTTTCGAAAGCTCCATCTTGCAATAGCGTTTAAAAATTTCCTCACAATTCATAAGAATTCTGTGAATTTTTTCAGGCAAAAAAAAAACGGACTATTCTTTTTTTTTTTTTTTTTTTATTTCAAGAAAAACAATCTCGAAAAATATATATTTTTTTTTAATTTGAAAAAAATTGGGCTCGTTCATTTCTATGAGTACTTTCGAATAAAAAATTATGAAAACGATCTAAAGAATGACCGCCAGAACTTGATCGACTTGTCACGGAATGCCCCATATATATTTTTGTGTCATTATTTATAAATGGCTCTCGTCGTCGTTCGATCTCACGGATTTTAAATCGGCCTGGACAACGAAACAACGAGTAAAAATTAACAAAACTATCGTCGATATTTCATTTCGATGCAACGAAATCGAAACGTACGCCGTTAATTCGCCGCGATTTTGGTCTAAATCGCGGCAATGTCGAAGAGCAATCGATGCGACACGTCACATTAAGGCGGCTACAACGTTACACGATTCATCGAACGATCGTTATTATTCTTCTTTCGTATTTTCGTCGGCAATTATCGCCAGCGTTTCTTGCCACATTTTCAATTTTTTCAACATTTTTCTTCGATTCAGGATCAATCCGCTAATTCATGCAGCTACCGCGAAATCTTGGCAAGTTTCTCATCGACGAATCGATGGATAATTTATGTTTTTTCGATCACCAGCCGAATTACGAGGATTCATCGCGAAATATTCGGTTAAATTCTCGCAACAAATTTTGTTTATTAATTTTATTTTGTAGCTGCTGATTCAAAGATCGTTGCGTTGATATCAAGTCGAGTAAAAAGTAAAAATTCTAGAATTATCATCGTTCTATATATCCTGCTATCTGCTGACTTGGGCAGCGACGGATTAAACGAATAACGACGAGAAAATTTTCTCCGTCATTTTTTTCTTTCGTACGAACGAACAAAATCGTTGTTTCCGCGCTCGCCGCTGTCGCGGAATCCGCGATTGTTCGATGAGACAATCGTTCGAACGAATGTGATCTACACAACGTCGCTACGGTGAATCCGAGGTCGATGATAAGAGGTCGGAGATACGTAATCCGTTCACGATAATTCGTCGGCGCAACGGACGAAATCTTCGCGATAATTTTTTCGACGTCGATCGTTCGGTTTCGTCGTTTTGTTTTTTTTTTTTTAATTTTTTTTCGTTTTCGTTTTTCGTCGTTGGCGACGTTGTTGGCGACGATTGGTTCGCTCGGTCGGGGAATGTCTGACGTGAAAATCCGTACCGGAAGATCGGTCAACCCATGTGCTGCTGCTGCTGTTGATGCGAGCTCGATGACTCGCCCTGACCGATCCCACTCGTACCTGCTTGGTCTGAAAATAAATGAAACGACGAATTTATCAATTATCTTTCGGTTCTGTTTGAGTTTTCTGGTTGTGTTCTCGATGGAAATTGGTTTGAAATAATTTTTTTAGAGGATTGACGACGATCGATTGTAGTGGAACGATTAAAATTTCAATAAATCTGCAGTAGTTAGCTATATTTTTCTGATGAATCAATGATTGACAATTAATTATCGTATTTATATAGCAATTATGATACGATTGAATGATTTTTAATTAGTCCCAATTTTTATTTGAACTATTTTTATAAATATACAACGTATATAAATACGTATAATTATAATATTATAACAACTTTCTATTATAATTTAATAGAAATTATAATATATTCAAAACATTTTTTAACCAAATAACTATGATGAATTATCATGTAACAAGTCTCGCCCATTTTTGCAATAATTAGAAATAATTAAAATTAATTATTCTTAAATAATTAATTTTTAATTATATATATAACAATTATAATAATAAAATAAAATTATAATAATTTTTAAAAAAATTATTATTAAATAATTAATATTAACTATTGCACTACAATAAATTATAATATTCACCAGGAATTGCAATCCTCGATAGTTCAACAACGGAACTATTCTAAATATATTTTTATCGCACGAATGAATGGATTGAAATTATCACGATTTTTTGTTTGTCAACCAACTCACCGTGTTTGGTTTCGGTGGTGAGGGCTTGAAGACGCGTCGACAAATCCGCCGTCCCCGTTTCGGCGTGATGACCGAGAATATCGGGCATCGCGTTTCTTCGACCGGTTCTCCCGGTCGAAAGAAACTCTTCGGATCCCTCGCCGTTCGAGTAAGTTCCGGGAGTGACCGCGCCATTGTTTCCGGATCCTCCGCCGCCCTTCGCGCTACCCGCACCGGGTTCACCTTCGGTCTCCACCTCGGGACGCTTCTGCGACAACATTCTCAAAACTGCAATCAAAACGCGATAATCATTTTGATTGGCGTCATCATTATTATTCTTATTATTTATTTATTTTTCTTGGATCGGTAATGAAATTTTTCGTTGAACTGCAACTCTTCGAATATTTATTTGTTCCCTTAGTTCCCCATTTTTTCTATTTGTTATTCTGTCACTTTTCATCACTTTTATGCTCATTGTATTAAAAATATATGTACCCAATTGGCAGATCAATGATTATTTTACACAAATCGGTCGATGAATAATTCATGAGTTATTTTGGATTTAGGATGAAAATGGTTGAACAGAATTAACGCACGTCAGTTCGTTCGAACGGACGAACAAATACTAGCGGTGCTAAATTGATAATTTATATATGTTATCATTGACTTTGCAACGAGCTTCGAAAGACGTCAAACTACTCAAGGAATTTGAGGCTTGAGGCCGGGCTTATCTTCGTCGATTTTATCGTACATGCGCATACAACGGTCTATTTTTACCGATATTTTAGCACGACTGTACGAGATTTATCGGTATCGCGTGGATCAACGTTGTCTCTTGACATTTCACAGACGAATTCATTGTCGATGACTGATTCGCTGGATTTTATTTTCCCCGTTTGAATTTTCACGTTCCTGAGTGATTCAATAATTCGCACGTGAGAAAAAAAGGCAAAAAACGTTCGCCAAAAACCAGAATAACTTTTTAATAACAACCGGAAAAATTTAGAAAGTGCATATTTGTATTGTCTTGCTACATGCACGTAACATATATGTATATATATGTATTTGTATTTGTACTCATTACGAGAATTCCAAATCTAATTATTCCTTTATTATGGATACAATAAATCCATCTCCTTAATGTTTTACGTAGCATTAAAAAATTAACACCCTCGATTTGCGCGACAAAAAGAGACAAACGTAAGCACACACGTGAGAATAACAATTCGAAGATTTGAAAAGTCAATTTGAAAAAAATCTTCGTCGATATAAAAATATTTTTATTATTAGCCATTGCAATTATTAGCCATTTGCGGATAGCAAATTCGGGCGGTGTCGATAGTCGCTCATTGTCCTCGTTCACAATATTGTCGAGGTGATAAAACGTACGTGAGTGCATTATCATCAAAGTACGGTGAAATAAAAAAGAAAAGTGCATAGACGATAATCCAGATGTGTATGCAGGTGTACGCGTGTGTGTCGATCGATCTATACGAGCGTGTATCACAGTTTATACTTAAGTTTACGGATGATTGATTGACAAACGGTCTGTAATTATGGGCGTAGGTCGACGCGATCGACTATTGTACGAGGCCACGACGACGACGACGTCGACGACGTTGCCACGCTTTTTTTTTTTCCTCATTCGTGTGTTATGCTAAAATTTGTTATTTTAGTCCCAACTTCGAAGATTACCGATCTTACGTTGTACCGATCGAGCCTTGACCCAATTGGATGACGATCTATCGGCGATTGCTCGATCCCGATTTTTATCGAATTAGCAACAGCCATTATCAATTATATCATCGTGATGATAACTACGAAACCGTGAACTTCTATACGTGTCGCTGGTCGATCGTGAAATCGGTTGGAATTGTGGATGCTCGGTCGGTAATAAAAACTGTAAAGCGTTATTTTCGGTCAGTATTGAACGCTCGGATGAGAGACGAAAACGGTTGACTGCGTTTTGCGATCATCCGGTCAACCGTTCTCGTCTTTTATCACAGAGATCAAAGGTGAGGGAGTACAACACTTTTGACATAATTTTTGATTCTTCGCGATTGGGGATAGAGACAAAATTTTGAAAGAATTCTGATGGAAATTGATCGAACAATTTACCGGAATTTTTCGCGACAAATAATTTGTGGAAGCAGTTAAATTGTACGTGCAATCACGATTACAGTTGTCGGTCAGTGATTTTTCCGACTGCGTCGTGATATTGTAGAACCAGCGGAATTATCCGTCCGCGAATCGATTATATCCATCGTCGACAAACCCGACGAATGCCAATGCTCATAAAAAAGTAATCGAAAATTATTATTATTCGTTCGAAAGTTTCAGGACTCGCACAAACAGATGGAACGTTTTTTTTTCCTTCGAACGAACAATCAGCTCGCTTTGAACGCAATACGTTGTATCAAACGGGAATGGTTTATTTTTTTTTATTCCCAGCATTCGACGTTTCTTTTGTGATATAGAAGAATCGCTGAATCCCTTTATATACATTTATCCTTCGTTTTTCAGCATTCCTCGGGCTTTGACGTATCTAGCTATGCACGAGGACGGCATCTCTTTTTTTTTTATTTGCATCGTCGATCAATAAATTCGTATGAGATCCAGTTTTTTCGATTTTATATGTATTTATTAGGGTGACCGGCCAAAAATAAATTTTCTACGATTCTCGCGGCGCGCTTAAGGCCCAAAGTATCTTGCATTCGTAGAATTGTGTAAAAAGATGAGCTTAATCGGAACATGTTAAGGGGTGGCACCGGATTTTTTAAGTTTTCACGGTTGACATTTTTAAAAATCATCGCCACCCCTAAAAATTGTCCAATCGGGCTCATCTTTATACACGATTCTACAGAAGCAAGATACTTTAAAATAGCCGATGTCCGAGAAAATCGGATTGTATTCAGATTTTTCTTTTATATACGCGTTTGAAGAATTTATATATCAATCTTTGACTTTTTATTTTGTAATTGTTTCTTAAAAAAAAATCGTAAAATAAATCCGATTTCCGTGACTGCCGGCTATTTCGAAGTATATAGAACGTGGAATTGTGGAGAAAAATGAGCCCGATTGGACGATTTTGAAGGGTGGCGTTGATTTTTCGAAGTTTCAACCGTGAAAACTTTAAAAACCCGACGCCACCCCTGGCCCGATCGAGCCGATTTTTTTCGGCCGGTTACCCTAGAATATATGCAAATCATTTGTTTTTTTTTTGCTATATTTCATAGCAATGATTTTTTCCAACCCCTTCTGACCCCAGGAACTCGACATTGGCTGAGTTACATTAATTACATTAATTACAAATAACCTGAAATCCGTGGTAATGATTTTTTCCAACCACTTCTGATTCCCACAACTTGAAATTGGCTGCATTACATTAATTACAGTATCGATCACACCTGTTATTTTTTTTTTTTAACGTGACAAACACGGCAAACCCTCGAAACCAGAATTTAATTTCTTCAATCTCCTTTATTATAAATTGTTACGAGATAGGCACAGAATAAAAACGAGTCCACAGTTGCATCAACTTGGTCAATCAATATAGGTTTGAAAAAAAATTAAACCCACCTCTTGTTAGTCAATTGAGCGAATCGTCGCAAGAATTAAATATCAACGTGTCTCATTCGCATGCAATTTTTTTATTTTTGAAAAATTGCTTGAAATGTTAGTGGTACGATTTTTTTTTAAGTTCAGTAGACTACTGGTGCAGCGAGATAGTTAATCCGATTAGTGTATTGTAGTTTTTCGCACCCTTAAAGTGTATCGTGGGGTTGAATCGACCCAAGGGTTCGAAAAAATAGAAAATATCATCCTAAGAATCTGGAAAACTTCATGAATGAAGCTCAGAGTTTTACTTTACAATGAAATTTTTAAATATAAAGTTCCTGGAATTTGTTCATTATAAAAAAAACAATAAACAAATGAACTGCGGGAAAATGCGGGAACTTTGAAAATTTTACCTGGGTCAATTCGACCCCACGATGCACTAATCGCGTTAACTCGTTAAATTTTCGTTAGCTCATTCCGTGACGAATTAACAATCGATGCAATATAAAAACGGTAATAAAAGTTTTAAAAAAAATAAATAAAAAAATTAATGAAGTTTGAAAGACGGTTAGTCGAAAAAAAAAATTAAATCGTACGTTAGATGTATCAAAAAACCAGTCGAGCAAGAAAAAACGAAAAAAGCACGACGAGTAAAAGATACCTTTGAGGCGAGAACGGAGCTTGCTCAGACGGTATTCTTCCGTATACTTCCTCGATCTTCTGGAAATAGGAATGACGACCCCCGGAAGTTTCGAGGCTCCGCCGCCATCGCGCAACAGTTTCTGCTGCTTCACCTGATCGAGTTTTTCATTTTTTTTGTTGTTCTTTCTTTTCCAGTTACAATTTAACATTATTATTCCCCTCTTAATCACCCGAGTTAACATTTCTCTGTTTTTCGTCGTTTCTCATCGATTTTTTGTAAATTTTTTTGCTCCTCGTCTACTAAAAACAATCTCATGTTTTCTTTTGTTGGTTTGCTCGAATCAATTTGATTAAAAATTGATAATCTCGTGAAAAATATTGAATTTCAATGCACAGTAAAATTGTTAAAATTCCAAGATTAAAAAAAAAAAAAATAACCAAAACGTGTACTGATAATTTGAACAATTTAAATTTTGGGTAAGAGACCAAAAAAGAAAAGTAAAAAAATTATGCCAACAAGAATATAAGTATATGTTGCTGATTTCCAAAAAATAAATGAAAAACGACGTTGTTTCAGAGTCAATTTATATTTAAAGTTAGTTTTGTTGCATCGATATGGATATATTAATCATCTCACTGTAAAAAATAACATTCACAAACGCCTATCTACATCCGCAATCGGACTTCGTTTCTGTATGCCATGCGATAAAATCCACTAAATGTTAAAAATAATAAAAATTATCAGATCTTTGTTAATTCAATGACTTCATGCCCACTTTAAATCCCACCCAGCGTTAATTTCCTCGTTATAAACTACAAAAACAATAAAATACTAGAATGAGTATGAATATAGCGATAGAGAATATAATAGTTCGAGTTCGTTCGTCGTAATTTAATTATTTAAATCCAAATTTTAAATTAAATAATATTCGAAAACCGAGGGCGACCTCAAGCAAGTGAGTAGTCAAGTGCAGCAGTTACGGATTAAGGTGAGTATTTATTGTACGAGAACTATGAGTTCTGTGCACGATTGTGTTGGTTCGATTGTGCGTGGAAAGTTGGCTCGACGTTGTGGTTGCGTTCGATCAAACCCCTTGTGTTAAGATTAAAGTTTGCGAGGAGTTAGTCACTGGGGTGTTAAGACTGAGACTCCGGAAGTTGAAAACAGTGTCGGAGATGGCGACTGTCGTCTCGATTCACGACAATATTCGATATTGACAATAATAATTCCCATCCAACCCAATTGATAATGGAAAAGAAAAAATCAATTTTTAAATCCGTAGAAGATCATCTCAAAAAATAATATTAAATTTGTTTTCATTGATTCGTTATGATTTAGATTGAGTAAAAATATTAGAGCCACGTAGTTTTCGTTCCCATTAATTTCATTATATTCATACATACGCGAATGAAGATAATTTCAATGAATCGAACGTCTAGATTAATTAATCAATTAATTAATCTGGACATTTAATATTTCAAAGTTATATTTATCCACTTCCACATATAAATTATTAATTTATATTGATGTAATTGATTACTTAATCAAAATTTATCATGTTCACGTGCATTATACGTTTGAATATGCAAGAAAAAAAAACAAATTTACGAGATTGTTGATCGTCGTGACGGAAAGAGCGCGCGATTGATCAATCGCGAGAAAATGTCGGATAATAAAGGTGATGATCCATCCCTCTCTTGTGTTTGCAGAAGCGAGGGGGCTAAGATGATTATGGAAAAAAAACGTCTTTCTGGGTTGATTGTGTTAGTAGCCTCTCGAAGCAAGGACTCCGTCCGGGGGTGCACAAAGATGCCTCGGAGTCGGGGAATGAAAGGTACTTTGACTATTTTTAGCGGGTCAGGTGGCTCTCAAAGCGGTCGCTCATATTTTTTCATAGCCAGTCAACCCGAAGAACTTCCGAAGCTTCATCAAATCACTCGCCTTTCTAATTACTCCATCTTTGTACATCGACTTCATACATTGACAATAAATTTGTTTAAAAATGAAAATAAAAATAAAACGCTAACTTTGAAAGTCAATAAAATAGATAATTTGGTCATCGACGAATCTGCATTATCGACGGAGTTCGGATTTTAGGAAAATACCGAGAAAAACGTCTATAAAAAAATTCTTCAGACCGGAAACGAAGCCGCAATGTTGATTTCGCAAGACGACGAATCGTCGCTTCGTCTCAACACGCGCGCGTTTCACTTCCGGTCGGACTTCCGGAAGGACGATTTTCTCGTTATAATCCTTTCGAACGTTCCACGCGTGTGATTTCGTTCTGCCAGTCGTTGGAACGTGACGAAATGCGCCGGCATAATACAATCAAACCGAGCGAGTTGCAGGAGTACGAGAAAAAAAAACTGTCTACCTTCCGGCGCGATAAAGATCGATAATGAGACGAAGGTTAGAGACGGATGTTAGACACCTAAAAACTTGCGGGTTACGTCGCCAATGAAACTCATGCATCGCCTCGTGCACTGTTGTTGCATTAATAGTTACCGTATTTTTATTATCTCTCTCACTATTATTATTATTATTATTATTATTTTGTTAACGCAGAGGTGGAAAATCTTCGAAAGACGGCCACTGATGGATTATTATTACCATTATTATTATTACTATTATTATTGTTCTTATTCTCATTGGATACAATTAAGTTATTTACTAAATAATCAATCAATTATCAATCACATCATAGATTCAATTGGAAGGAATAATTATTCTGTTCAATTTAATATCTTAATAATAATAATAATGATAATAATAATAATAATAATAATAATAATAATAATAATAATAATAATAATAATGATAATAATAACGATAATAAAAATAATAATAATAGCAATAATAATAATAATAATAATAATAATAATAATAATAATAATAATAATAATAATAATAATAATAATAATAATAATAATAATAATAATAATAATAATAATAATAATAATAATAATAATAATAATAATAATAATAATAATAATAATAATAATAATAATAATAATAATAATAATAATAATAATAACAATAATAAAAATGATAACAATAATAATAATAATAATAGTTAACTGTTAGTCATAACCACCGAATCCCCTATAAAAAAACCAGAAAAGTAAAAAAAAAATCGCCTCCACACAAAAGCCATAAATAAATGCCGAAGCTTTCGTCGAAACATCGATGAGAGAGCAGTCGATAAACAACAGCCGGGAACTTAGCAGATGCTCAACACACTCACCATTGATACCGGGGTTGCGGGTGTCTCGTATCACCGGTCGACGAGTTTGATCGCGTGGGGAGGGGGGTCACAGGAACGATCCGTACTACGTGAGACAAAGGACAGAGAGATACGGAGATTACACGATTTTACACACTCGCGCGGTAATCATTCGCGTACGAGGACGCACGGACGATGGCTTTGGCAACTGTGACAGCCAATTTTACACATGCACGCGAACATTTGTGTACATGATGATGTACAAAACGCACACGCGCGAGCGCCGGAGCACGCACGCGGCGGCGTCAACGACAGCGACGATGAACGAACGCTGTAACGTATTTTTTTTTCTTTCTTTTTTTTTAATTTCCCGGTGGTGGCAGAAACGCGTAGCGTACGCAGCTTCGCGAGCTTCGTGCGTAATTCGTTCGCGTTACGACGGCAACGCTTACGTTCGTGTGTTGCGTGTGACGCAGAGAGCTCGCAAAAGCTCGGCTCCGCGTGGACGAGTCCGTCGTCCGCCACCGGATCACCGGTAGCAGCACCAGCTGCAATGACCGGGAACGACAGCGCGTTGCCGCGGCAAAATGTTGCGAATATCGCACGCGCGCTATTCGCTCTGTTTTTTTTTTTTTCTACTTCTGTCTGCTAGGTTTTGGAACTTTTATAATCGTTTCGACGGCATCATCCTTTATTATTATTATTATTATTGATGTTATTTCCCTGAATTATTATTATTATGGTACATTTTCCGCAAACATCTTGTCTGGCGATTGGTAAAAAAACACGCGGACAATAGTCAAGCGTGCCTTCGTTACAACTGCGATTTTACATGGCCTCATGCTACATTTAGGAACTTTTGCGTAAGTGAACATGTATGTATGATAATGGATTATTATTAGTATTATTATTATTATTCTAGCTTCGGTAAATCATCGAACGCTACTAAATTTTTTTCCCAACATTTTTCTTCGAATATCAATCGAAATGAGTTTCCCAATTCTCGTATTTCTCTTTCATCTTCTTTCGTTATTTTTTCTCAAGTTTCTATTACTTTGACTCATTGATGATGGTTCCACGAATGGAGCGAACATGTTTTATGCAATCATCGGTCAATTTTCTTCACATCGATTACCGAACTCGTAACACGCGATCCATCTGTCGGTCGCGGTACTTATGGACTCTCGGGAACAACGCCGCCAATGTCGTGTAAAATATCGCAATTACGTTCTTCCGCAAACACCCCGTAAACCCGAGAATGGATCGAACGTGTGCGCGTGCTGACGTTTGCCCGTTTGTTTTTGTTCTTTTATTTTTTTATTCTTTTTGTGTTGTTGTTTTCGTTATTTACCGTGTGTATGAGCGAGCGCGAGTGTTGTCAAGCCCACGGCGTGAATGCGTCTCGATTACGCGTCACGCACGCTATCGTTAATTCCCGTTGAAACGTCACGACCCGCCGATGGCACATCACAGAGCAATAACACGCGCGGATATCCACGTAACGCCTTTTTCTCGGCGAGTCATGTGACGATTATGACGATATTACGTCCCCGAATGAGGGATGTGATCGTCGTTTCCTCGCGGTCATCTTAGCATCTTTCTTTCCGTCACTCTTTCGCCCATATTATCCATGGGTCTCTCACGATCTCTCTTCGTTTGCCATAATTGCATGTGGATATCTCGCTCCCGGCTATGGGAATTGGCTCCATCTTCCTCCCTGTGTATTTTTGACTTTATCTGCAAGGACGAAGATGGAGAACGGGACGGTGAGTGACAAGGATGGCAATTACGTGGGACGAAGATGAAAGCCATGGTTGCTCGCGAGGCGATTGCGGAACCATTGACAAGGATAGGTATGGACCGATAATGCTGCGAGAAAAAGTGTAATCGCTATGGAAAGAGAAGAGATTATGGGTGATTTTGAACTTCTGTTCTTCAAGGTGAAGGTGGATAGTCGAAAACATCCATCGACAATGATTTCGACCAATCAGCTACAACTAGGAAGAGAGAGATTCAGAACCACCCACAATCTTGTCTCTTTCTATAGCGATTACACTCTTTTTCGCAGCATTATCGGTCCATTCGTCGATGGGCAAAACCAGGCGGTGTGGAACGAGAACCAATGCATCGCTTTTGCGCGGACGACGGACGCTAGATGACGCCGATGCATCCAGCAGCGGTCCGGAATCGCTTGACGGAGGGTAAAAATCATTTCTATCTTACCTATCGCCGATAAGTAACCGCGCAATGAAGAAGAAAAATGATTCCATCAATTTTGTTTTTGCGGGAACGTGGTTTCGAACGCGTTCGCTTAATAAATTCGCCGATATTTTGATCACTTGTATAAAACGTCGATGATTAAACGGTTTCCTGGCAATTACCATAATTACGGATATCGCCGCGAGTCCCGGGATTATTATCAATGATCTGGTTACTCGTGTCCTTGATTGATGTGAAAGCCACGGAGTGAAAGACCGCCCGCCACGTTGGAGTCTACACAAGAATTTAGAACTAATGCAAAATTTGTTGTGCATTAGGAGTTGCAAAATGTCACGAACGAGAATTAAGCTGTGTGCGTGTGTGTTAGAAGGTACACAAGCTTTTGAAAAGTGCGATATTCGGACGTGAGGCGAACTCGAGCTCGGGGACGCGCGTTTCACACGAATCTTTGCCTTTTCTTTTTTTTATGATTTGTTATTTGTGATTATCGATTGAAATGGTATTTATATTATCCATGGGCTCGGATCATGGATGTATGGAAAGCAAACCGAATTCCACAACAGCTACACGTATAATATAAATTAAATTTTGTTTATTATTATTATTATTATTATTATTATTATTATTATTATTATTATTATTATTATTATTATTATTATTATTATTATTATTATTATTATTATTATTATTATTATTATTATTATTATTATTATTATTATTATTATTATTATTATTATTATTATTATTATTATTATTATTATTATTATTATTATTATTATTATTATTATTATTATTATTATTATTATTATTATTATTATTATTATTATTATTTTATTGTTTTTTCAATAACTATTTATATTATTCCGATTAGTGTATCGTGGGGTCGATTTGCCCCAGCCAAAAATTTCAAAATTCCTGCAGTTCCCTTGCTTATCGATATTTTTATAACGAATAAATGCCGGAAATCTTATATTTCAAAATTTCATCGTAAAGTAGAAACCTCGAGCTTCATTCATGAATTTTTCCAGTTTTTGAGGATGACGTTCTCTATTTTTCAAAGCCTTGGCCGATTCGACCCCACGATACACTTATCGGGTTAATATTCATAACATGTGTACATATGTAGATATTGAAATGATATGCTGTTCATAAGTGATACAATTATATATTATACTCAATATATATCGTATACGTCGTGGCTTAAAAACCCCATAGAATTGTGATAACCCTGCATTGTTTAATTGTTTCCATTCCTTCAATACTCGATCGGTGCGCGAGATCGAATGTTCCCGAAAATGGCAAAATAATTTGCAACCCATTCTCGGCCCCGCGATCAAGTACGAAAGCCATGATCCTTCGGGAAAGGTTCAACAACACTACTCATCCGCATTCAACCAACATCTCGCGTCTGGCTTATTGATAAAAGCAACATCACTTCTTTCCGGACTTATCGTGTGACGCGTTCGAACGAGAAGGCCGTCTGCATCCGTGTCCCGCTCGAGATTTCGATCGTGGAATATTAAAGAAAAAAAAAAAGAATTATAACCGATCGATCGTTTTCGTCTTTGTTCCATGGTTTTCCACATTCATCGATCATTCGTCGATCGTCGACTATCGCCTCAAAATTCTATACGTCATCGATGTTGTCCTTGAAAAAATAAAAAATGAAAAGAAATTGAGAAAATTGAATCTGAATAAAAGATAATTGATAAGAATATTTATCGGTAACTTTATCGATGAAATATTTTCAAAAGTGAGCATACATTAATATATTAATATATAAAATCATATTATAAATGTACAAATACGCATACAAGTTATTCTTGGTTTTAGATAATTAATAGTTACTCGATTAAAATTTCAAAAAATTCATCAAAAACGAGTACAATAGTAGACGTTGCGGTAATACCAATTATAGCATCGTAAATTTGCATATTCCGGTCGTGGGACGATTTATTCGCAGCCAAACACATCGAGTTAACATCATTTGACGGCTTCGAAAGTTTCGACGATTGCCCTCCGGCCATCCGCCGAAATATTCGTTTTCGCTTATTCACATCGCTCACGGGTTACGTCGGTGACAATGAAATCGAAAGTCCGTCAAACACACAAACGCACCATTAGTTTTTATACACCTTGATTTTTTTTCTGTTATTATAATCGTCGTCATTCGTTCGTGAAATCTCGACGACCCTGACCTCCTCATCTATTCATTCACATGAAGATATTGCCAATAGCAAGGCTTATCGTAAATTTTTGCGAGATTTTCATCGATAATTCGACATTCCCACATAATTCCACAATCTTAGCTCGAACGGGGTCTCCGTTTCGAAAATATTTTATTCCCAAAAAAACGCAACCGCCAACAAAGTTAATCGATCTAATAAACAAAATGCGAAAACGTCAAGAAATTAGGAGCTTCGTTTATTTCATTAGAATCGGAATGAACGCGCGCGTAACATAGATTCCCGTCAATTTATTCAACACTCTCGAGCACCGACAAATAGGATGTTTACGTATATATACGTATAATGTAACAGCGAAATAGATGACGCAGTGGTTGTGAGTAAAAGTACACATGGGTGTTGCAACTTAAATCGAGGGTTGCAAAAGAATGCGAGACGGTCAGCAGCAGCGTTCACGTACGGGGTGTCTCAAAATAAATGTATCAACAATTTCGATCATCACAAAGTCTAGATTTACATGCAAATGGTAACAAAAATACCTAAGCCAGAGTCATTGTAAAAACCAGGTTGTTAGTTTTTAAAATAAATTATCGTACACCAATAATTGAGGATTTTATAATCATTACAATTATCGATATGTTTTATCGAGACACCCTGTATCATAGAGTGCAGCTATTGCCCGATGGCTCGGTGGTCTCTAATGCGTTTTCAGAGTCGAGTAGCGTTACACGGCTTGGCGCAACCGAGCGAATAAATGCATGAATGATCATTGCACCTAAACTGCGTATATATGTATCACAGTCGGAGCGGCGATGACAAAATAACACGAAGACGTTGCGCTCGTTCGCTATTTGTAATCGTGGACTAATTCGTAGACGAAGCGAGTTCGTGTAACGATTTTTCGCGTAACTATATTACACCGAGCGATCGATTAAGTCGATGCGTTAGCCGAGCTCGCGCAATCGGATCGTGAGCATTAGAAAATTTTGCCGACCCGAATAATTTCGATTCGACACATTTTTTAATTAATGACGGATTGTTGTTTTTTTACTCAACTGTTCGGTTATTAATTTTTTTTAAATACATAGTGAAGGAATGGAATAAAAAAAGTTTTATTTAACAAAAGGTATTTTATCACGCGATTGAATGAATAATGTATGAATAAAAATGATGATAATGATTTTAATTGGAGTATTATTCATTTGGTCCGGCAAGTTTTTTTTTTGTTGTGTGAAAGGCGACTGCGAGAGGCAATCTCCCAGGTAATTCGACCATTGACTCATTTATTCGGCTACGAATAATTTTATTATTGCACAATTGCGTAGCTCATACAAGGTCCTTGCGGATTCATGGTCAAGCTCACTCAAAGGCTCTAACTCGCGCAATCATTATATTCACCCATGCCGAAGGTTTTTTTTTCTTCATCCTTATATCGCTTCAGAGAAACGGAAATTATGATGTAACGTAATCACAGAAAATTGAAGTTATGACGAGAATCGATGAAAAGCAATGCCAATGCAACCTCCATGCTAATAAGTATATATTATAAAAACTCCAATAGGCATACGAATCGTGTATTATTATTTATATTTATCATTGCCATTTTTTTCTGAACGTCGGTCGTGTATAACATTTATTTATAATACAAATATATTCAAGCTAGGATGGATAAAATTAGGATAAAAACTTTAATAGGCATACGAATCGTGTGTTATTATTTATATTTATCATTGCCATTTTTTTCTCCACGTATGTCGTGTATAACATTTATTTATAATACAAATCTATTCACGCTAGGGTGACGATAGAAAAAAAAAAATTGTCCGGACCTCGTTGTCCTCGGTCTCTTCCTTGTCACGTAATTGCCTGCGATCCCGCGATCACGCGTGTGACGCGTTTCGAGACTCCATACGAGCTGGTGAACACGTCGAGGAAGTGCGAGGCGAGGCACGTTTCGCGATTGAGATATTTCGTAGCCTCCGTGCTTCGTTGATCCCCGCCGCGTTATCGGTGGGTCCCCGATAAAGCGATAAACATGTATTCGGATGATTCCCCACGTGGTTCCCGTTTGCTTGGAACAATTGAATCGACGAACGTGCGGCTTTAACGTTATTTGGCATTTTTTGTGTATCTCGGATGGATGTTTGTTTGCAAATGTAGAAATCGCGATCACGATTCATGGCTGAGGGTGATGTTGTGGATTTTTATCTGGGATGGAGCGATGGAATGTGTTTGATTACAGCAAATCGATTCTCTCGGACTCGGACTAGGGCGACTAGGGGGAGGATCTTGAAGATGCATCTTGGCCAGATGATATCGTAGCGCTGAAATGATGAGCGAAATTTACTTCTATCGGAAAGATAACGATTATATCGATTTATTCATTCATTTAGGTTATTAATTTATTTATTTATTTATTTATTTATTTATTTATTTATTTATTTATTTATTTATTTATTTATTTATTTATTTATTTATTTATTTATTTATTTATCTATTTATTGATTTATGTATTTATTTATTTATTTATTTATTTATTTATTTATTTAAGCATTTATTTACTTATCTATTTACTTATTTATTTATTCATTATTATTATATGTACAAATTTTATATTAATGGGTGATATGATTAATTACACGACCATAACCCGAATGCCATCGTTCCCGTTGTCGGCTAAGTTCAATATTTTTTATCCACGTGGGTACCCACTTCCGTAATCGATTCTGCATAACTGAATATTGCATACAAAGTGGAAGAGAGAAAGAGCTTCAAGATAATCATCGGTAAGTCGAGGGCCTCGCTATGATCGTTTTTCTCACTACTCGCACTATGCCGCACATTCTGTTGACACATTTTTTTTTAATTTTATTAATTTTTTTCCGATCCTTCGTAACACGTCTTGAGAGAAGCCGGCGCGCATGGAAGAAGGACGTTCCTGGGTCGCGTGCCTCAATGCGCAAAAAAGTCAATTGATATTCTCCTGGGAGAACAATTATTATTCTTTCGCTCGTGGCTGCTCGACGAGGACCCGAGATAAGATATCTCACGGGAGACCTTCTGGCTCCGTCGTCGATATAAATATTCATAATTATTATTGATAGGAGCATCTCATTGATATTTTTTTTCTTCCTTTTTTAGTTTCATATGAATTGGACTCGCGTGTAACAATGGCGGGCTGATTCTTTTTCAGGTGTGACATCGAAGGTTCGTCGGAGGGAAAAATCACTTCCGGGCTTGTGCGGCAGAATTGTACGCAGGGATGGTCAGCGATAGGATGAAAATGTATTTGAAATACTTACATTATCGAATAGTCATGAATTGTAATGACTGCTGAGTATCAGGAGTGATCACAAGACAATTGTTTATCTAAATTATTTATAATAATAGTTCATCATTTTTATTGTATTTAAAAGACGATTTCGAGTATTTTTTGACCCTTGATTGACTCATTTTTCGTGTCAAACCGAGACACGTTTAATTCGCGATCGATTAAAGATGATAAAGGGAGGATTTTTTTTACGCATCGTCAAAAATTCGGGGAATAAAGAATTTAAGAGAAAGTGAAAATATGTTGAGGTGTTGTTGAATTCGGAAAGCATATACTCGCGATCCGATGCACGAGCATACGTGTGCAATCGTATGACAATATTGATACGGAAATTGGAATCAACGCAAGGCGCGTGAAAATATGCAACAATATTTTTATCTCAAATTTTTTAGATTATCGTAAACTTACTTTTTTATCTCATCTCATATTTATATTTTGGTTATTGTAGATTTGTCGCGTATGTGTTGAACCATTTTAACCTCGAAATTTTCAAACATCAAATTCCTCGCAAATGTTAGCAAAAGATCTATCAATCAATTTTTATCATTCATCTTCTTATTTATTTAATTTGATTTAATTCAATTGAACATATTTATTTATTCTTTCATCAATAAAAACATTGATAGACGATAAAGAAAACATTTCTAGCTGATATTTACGGCGCAAAATAATCCCATACCTTAATGGATGACAGGACAATGTCGCATATGGGTTAAATATGGGTATGAATGAATATGGGCTAGACGCGTTGGGGGATCGCTGCGTAGATCGAATCACTTTCAAACACGGTCCGGTACTCGGAATTCTCAGACTCTGGACTCAACCGGAGAAGCTGATCCTTGTCCCACATTGAATACGAGAATTCGCGACCTGCGATAGCACCGCGGTGCCGGTTTCGGAGTCGCCCCGGTGAAGGTCTCCGATGGATAATAATTCAAGTCACTCGGTCGTTGGCTCGTGTCTAGCGAATTCAAACACCGACTAATCCCTTCACAGTTACAATCTCGTCGTCTCCGATAAAATCTCCGGGTCTTATTTATTTTTATTTACTCAACTTTTTTAAACATTCAATAATAATAATAATAATAATAATAATACTAATAAAAATAATAAAAATAATAAAAATAATAATAATAATAATAATAATAATAACAACTACGAAAAGATAATTACTCGTGGCATATCGTCAGATCCTTCAAAAGTAAAATAAATCTCAAGATCTGTATCCATATTGTTTATTTCTCTGTCTCCATACGTTTATTCTTAAAATAGTAATCGTTATTAAAAAAATAAACGAATCAACTGGACGGCCTTATCAAACACACGTAGGCTGAAATAAAGCAAAAAAAGCATCGATATTCCCTCGTGCCGAATAACCAAAGACAATAATTATCGAAATTACTGAGAATGGTAAATTGCATTCTCGCTTATTTTTTTCAAATTTTTAATAACCCATCGAGATGCGAATATCGTAATTAATCCTGGCACGTGGATGAATAGCGGAAGTCGCGTGCCGGACGAGCAACGAGGATAATTTTTTCTTCTTCTTTTTGTCGTTGTTTAATTGTTTTTCTCAAGTAGCGATCAATGCGGAGGAGGTGGACGAGGGCACAGTGCAGTGCGTTGCGAGTGGGAGGGAGTGGTCCGAATGAGAGTGGGAAAGTATGGGCCCGAACACTCCGTGACACCCTCCCCCCCCCCCTTCTTCGACATCTTTCGCGTGTATGAAAGCTTTCGGCAATGGGATAACACGCAGGTGACTCTCCGTACCTCCGTGCGTGTACGCAGAGCTCGTCTCTGCACTTCGCGATCATTTTCTCATTAACCGCGCGGGCTTCAAACCGACACGCCAAACGATTCTCGTGCTTCGCGTTCCGAAGAACGAAATAAAACATAAATAAATGAGAGGCGGAATTCTGGCAACGAAATTAACGAAATGTTCTGATTTATCGAAAACCGAAAGTGCTAAACAAGCAGTTCGATTTATTTTTAATCTTATATTTTTGTCATAATTTTTACTTGATTCTGTTTTTTTCGTTATCGTTAGAAATATTGATAGATCGAATTAGCGTTTGATTCGTTTCGATAGTGATTTCATTGATCGACGAGTGAATTTTTTTTTTGTTGAGTGGAGATTCGTCGATATCTCGAGTGATTAGAATTGTATGGGACAATAATCGACGAATAGTACTTAGGGACGAAACAAAGATGAGGTGGATAACCTTTGAATGGTTATTGCCGTTGGGCCTTTTTCTCGTTTGTTCCGAAGCTTATGGGAAGGGGATTGGGATGCTGCCGAAACCGATAAATAATTTCGAGGACGATGAAATTATTCGCATGCTGTCGCAGAACAAGACGGATCGAACGAAAAATTTCACATTTGCCGAAGTCGTTGGTAATATCGTGAATCACAGTCGTCGCGACGATGATATTTGGAAAGCTCAAAGCTCGACGAACAATTGCCGGACGAATCCGTACTACGGTGAGAATCCACCCCCGCTGCATAGCAAATTGGGGCAAAATGGGACAGCGGAATAAAAATAAATAAATTGATAAATTGAAGAAGATTGAAAAATGCCTTATCATCGCTGCTGAGCGCAACAGCATATTGGTTGTTACTAAAAAATGGAGTTTTCGACAATTATCGTTTGTCCTTTAACGTTTCAGAATAACAATAATAATTTTGCTAATATTTTTCGACGGTCCCATTTTGCCCCGTGTCTGGAATGTCTGAATTATGTAGTAATCAATAATTAATGCAATAATAAATAATATCCAAACGATTATTTTTAATCACAATTATTCATTGATTGAATAATTGATGGTATGTAAATAATCATTTGTAACTATAAGTATTCCTTGATAATACCTTAATTTTATGACTAATATAATAATCATGACTATCGATTAGTAACCATGTATTCCTAATTAAAACGTGCGATGGCTTCGAGGTTTCTTCCGGTGCTTCGGACCTTCAAACAGATGAAAATATCACAATTTATGGAGTCATTGCTCGTCACTCTGACGAGTAAATAATAACTGCATCCTCGTTGTCACATTACTAACACCGATTTGCATATCGATAATTATATATCGCTGAATTCACAAACATTTCGTAACAATTCGTAAAAAAATGCTCACAAAAGTTTCATCATTGATTAATCTTGCAAAATATTTCATAAATCTCAATGATAATCCCAAAAATCGTCACGATTGTTAGACAATCGAACAATAAAAAATTATATATCATAAAAAAAAAGCTTCTACGAGTGACCTTGGTTGACACAGCGAGAATCTACGAGAAAGAAGCAGAACTAATGAATAATAATAAAAAAGAAATAAACGTGAAAAGTATTTGAAAGATGAGGATGCGAGCGTTAAGCAATCGCAAGACCATTCACGCCACTGCACGGCTGACCGCGTAACGTGTTGACAGTGAAAAAAGAACGAAGAACAATTATTCCGTTTCAAGAGTTCTCAAAATTCTAAACAGAACCGGATATGACTAATTCATAACAAAAATGTTAACCCGAGCCATCTCGGGTTACCAAATTTTTTTATACGAGAGAGTTACGTTATTTTCCTGCCTTTTTTCCTAATCAAGATAAGAACTGAAAGCGTAGAAAATAATGTTCTCAAGATTTTACTCATTTTTCCTTCTTTAAGCACATTATTTGAAAAAAAATATTAAGATTTTATTCCAACGATAATTGGGAAAGTAAAAAAGAATGAAAGAATTGTACTTCTTTTTCAATGATAAAGGTCGTGTGTTACATTTGGTTTGGCTCGGAACAAGAAGCATTGGTTTGAATTTCTAGCATTTGAAAAAAATCTCAATTCTCTTAGAAGTTGCCTTTCACGGATTTTTTAATTAGCCACAAATCTGACCTTTCGCAAATATTCGCATTGCCATTATTAACCGCATTGGCGAACGCGGTTATAGAGAAAATAAGATTAATATTCGAGGTGAAATATTCAGTCGTACGAATGTTTCGACACCCACGAGCGATAATCTAACGAACGCGTGGTTTTGCACGACGATTGATCGCACACGTTCGTGATGCAGAACTACTTTCCATATTTCTTCATCGACCGCCCTCTATAAATCCTCGGGTTAATCCGATCGGCAATCACAACGTTTACGCCGCTTTGATCAACGAACGCACATTTTCCGACACTTATATCCGTCATCGATTTACTGTTTTTATCGAAAATTGATAAAATAAAAATTACTGTCCAATTGGAGAATGCCGGAATTTGATAGATTTTACAATGAAAGATATCGAAAATAAAAAAATTTCGTCCATTCGGAAAACGAGGAAGGTCGATAGATTTTTTAATACAAAATTTCGTCCGATCGTAAGCTGATAAAGTTTGATAGACGCAAGACGTTTTTGCATTCCAACGTAATGATTCAAACACTTACAAGAAAGTAAGGGGATCGATTAAGAGTGAAATGTCGTGGATAATAGGCAAACGCGTAAAGAATAAGACGACAAGTCAAGCCATAAATTCTCACGGTTGACCATCAATGCTGTAATTAATCTCTATCAAAACTCTTTATGATACGACGCCACTCAGTAAAACCATTCAATCACTCAAGCGTCTGATAGCGCTCTGTAAAGAAGAAAAAAAACACAGTAGCAGCTTCTGGTTCGAAGCTATTGCCTCATAAATCGTTAAGAGATGTGTGCACACTTTACGATACATAGATATATATATATATTTGTGAGCACCGCTCGGTGCAACATTGAACGTAAACGACGACGAGTTATTTGAAAATAGGACAAAATGAAAGTGTATCGCGTTGCAATTTCGCCGTTGCGGACGCTGACCGCTGAATAATGCAACGGGAATAGCCGTCGGGTGTCTATCCAAAACTCGAACTCGTTCTACACGCCCTTAAGTTGAATTTTGAAAAAAATTTGTAACCCACAAAAATTATACTCTACTCGTATATGATTGAAATAATGATAAGAATGCTGATTTCCAAGATACCTGTATGCTGTGTTATAGATATATAATTTTTATAATGATACATATGAGCTAATGATCACAAGAGAACGAAATGATAAAAGAATTTTGACAAATTTGAAACCTAAACGTTTACGGATATATATATGATGATAATTTAAAAAAAATGTGATCATTACTTGCGTATCTGACATGCATCAAGGCCGCGACTCCGATTATCATCGTCGATCGTCGAACCGCGTAAATGGGAATTAGCCTCGCGCACATATGGCATACGTAATACACAGCGTAACTTGGGGCAAAATGGGACATCGGAGTGCAATCCATAATCGGCACATGACGAGGTACCAGAGAAATAAATATATGCATTTTTTAATTTACTTATTCACGTGAGTTCGTTAGTATAGAATTCTCCACAATATGAAATGATAATTGATCTTTGGGACAATATTGATCTATTGAGAAAAATCAAGATTATATTTATGTCTGCGGAGCGCCTTAACGATGCTGACCGTTTTTATATCGGCGTCGTGAATGTTCCTCTGAATGTCGTAGATTTTTATATATTTGAGGCGGGAATAACTATAATATATAATAATAGTTCGGCGTTTGCTTGGGGCTTGATATCTAATCTAAGATACAGACACGCGCTTAATTGTCTCGGGTGAAAAAATGAATCCATTTTTTACAATTACGATAAATCGTTAAGTCTAGATTTTTAGTCTCCGGCGATTACGTTATTTCGTTGCGAACTGTGATAGTAAATAGCATTCATTATTAGACCTAGATTTTCACGTAATTTCACGGATCACGAGACTCGCTCGAACCAATGGCTGGAAATTTATTAATCCCGTCGAATATTGCTAGATCGCGTAATTGGAAACGAATGCCATTCGACTGTTGTACCGTGGTTTTTTTTAAACATATGAAATCTCGATCTGCGTGTAGGAATTTTTTTCACCCACATATGTTGTCATGATTCGAGCGACTTTGAATTTATCGCTTTCCCCAATTATTACATATTTGTTATAGTTCCCTATATTTTATTTTATTTCACCTTGTATTACGTTAACGCCAAAATTGATGACATTTTAAGTTACACAAATTCTAATCTCATGTCTCCATCGTTCGATCTGTTAATAATTGAATTCAATCGATCTACACAAAAGTATATAAAAAAACAATTTCACGAATATATTTATTAATTCCATTCAATTACATCTCTCCACAAAATATCGCAAGTAACTCGATTCTCATACCCATTCGACGAATCACATACGTGGCCTCTACCCTATCCGTAGATTCCTCGATTCGCTCTTCAATCAAACCATCGATTACCCCATTTTCAAACAACAATGAGAACCGATTTTCCAAACGTCGCTCGCTCTTCCGGCGATTGCACGATATTCCGGTCTTCGCTCGGGCAATCGCCTCGTTGCATATAATACGTTTTCTTCGCACCTTCCTTCTCGTCGTTCATTGTCGCAATTGTCACAACCGGGGGTTAAAAAACTGCACCATCGGTCGGTCGACAATCGGTTTCCTACAATTCTTATTAGCATTTCACCCACGGAATCGTGCAACACGTGCGCCTTTACGATAATTATTGCTACGAGAGTAGCTGGTGCAGTTTCCTTGTGCATGGAGGCGGGGAGGAAGAGGAGAACGAGTACAGTAAGACGCCTCTTAACGTTGTTTCGATATTACAGGGGGTAAGGGAGAGAAGAAATAACACGGCTTCGTATAAAGCTGTTTCGTTTAGCGTTGGACCTTTATCGAAACTTTTTCTCTCGCGTTAAGCGCGGTCTTACTGTATTATCCGTTGCAACAGCGTGCATTTGGCGAGATACATACGGTCGTACGTGTAAAACCGTGCGACGACGGAACAACGAGCTTGTACAACGTTATTTGTCTGTGTACGGATCGTGCATATGCCATCGAGAAGTCAATAACTGGCGCGTGACCCACCTGTCGACGACGTTACACCGGTTCGAGCTCGTATTTTGAAATCAATCCGCGGTCTGTATCACGTTCGTTATTACGTGATTGATGGCAAACGGGCGATTGCAAGGAGGTAGGAGGTAAATCGAGGTTTCTGCGTAGCTACGTCGGAAGAATCGTCTCTGTAGACGTTTGAAGTTGAAATATATTAATGGGATTTTTGGGTTTTTTTGGTTTGTGTGACATCTTTGGTCCGGAAATTTGAGTTTGTGTCTTAATGATCGAGTAACTTTTGCGTGAATCGCATTGAAATTTGTATTTTTATTGATATTTCATTTTTATATTACATACATTGATATTATCGATATTGATATAAACGGAAATAAAAGATATAAAATTAATTTGAAAATTATAACTTATTAATTATGATCGATTATTCATTTTATCTTAATAGTTGAAAGATAAATAAATGATGAGTGTTAAAAATTATAGAACTACGAATTATAACTCTTAAATTATTTACACGTATGTTCTTTCATATTTATTCTATTCAAATATATGTAAAGAAAACTCAAAGCAGCGCTTCAATTACATCCGGAGCTTTTATACATTCTTTTCTTCCAATATCGAGCATCCATAGCCTTCAGCATTGCTCTCTATCATAAATGCACATATTTCTATCAATAATTGACACATTAAGACCGAGCGCAACCGATGAAATAAAAATGCCGCAGCATCGTTGAGTTTTATAACCAATGGACCGTACCAATATCGCGGACTATTTTTTTTCTCACGATTCGGCGGTATCTCGTATGCTGTTCCAACAACGTGAGACAAAAAAAACGAGAAAAGGTTGACACCTAATGTTTTTTTGTACTCGTTGCGGCACCCGTCGAACCGCTCGGTATTGAGCAAAAACGGGTCTATGTAGGTACTCGAACGTGTACTCGAACGTACCTCGGAGAATCCCTCTCAAGCGCTTTTACGGACGTGAAAGTTGTACTCGCGTTTTTTATTTCTTTTTTTTGTAACGTTTTTTTATTCTTTTTATTATTTCCAGCACTTTGACGTTTCTAGCGTCCAAGGTTACGACGTTGTGTACGTTCGAAATTGAAATTCTTTTGGTCGGTCGTTCGATTTCGTAGTTGACCATTGTTCGATCGCGCAATTGTCGTGAATCCGACTGTACGGAGTCTCGTTCGACGAGAAACAACGAGGACGGTCTTTGACGGATCGAAAGTGTTACACGATTACGATTGAAGTTTTCTCTGACGCGTTGCCAATACTTACGAGAATCATCGGACATTGATTATCGCACGGAAAAAGGCAACGCGTAAAAAAAAAAAAAATGAGACACGGACGTGAAGTCGAGTGTTCTCGCGCGTGTACGAGAATTGTTGGATGAATAAAAAACATTTGGCACGAGAATTATGTCGACAAGTAGAGGGATGCGCATTTATTCAATAAAAATGTATTTGAAATACTTTCAATACTAAATTATTATTATGGATTGCTAGAGAATTAACCTAAATATCAAAATCAATTGTGAAACTATATCGAATTTATTTACATTATTTATTATTATTGCCGGAATGTTAAAATTTCAATCGTTTTATGATAATTTATTGTAGTTATTTGTTTGAAAAAGTATTTTGCACATATCTTCGTTGAATGAATACCCATTCCTGGTCAAGTACATGTCGTTGGTTCAATCATTTTTGGTAAAAACATATAAACACATATTGCCTTCTTCAATACACGTCTAAATCACACCATTCCTCGGTTCATTTTGCCCCATGATGATCGGGAAAGGTTGATATTACTATGAAATTAAAAATTGCATAAAATTTGAATTCAAAACAGAGGAAAAAAAAATTATCCCTGTAAGTGGCGAGTTAATATGTTAACATAACCGTTCGATGATTGACCGATTTACTGGTTTTCGTAAAACGGTACAAATTAGTTGATACAGTCACGTGACTATTCAATAATAGAATCGTTTGCCAGTGCTTGTGAAAAAATAAATAAAATTGTCCTTCTCTCGTGACGCTATCGCGTTTCTTGATATGACTAATCGCGAGATTTATTATTCATACGTTTGCATAGTTTGCAATCATTATCATTTTTTTATTCTTCATTATTCTTTCTATATAGACTCTTCTTTATTGTAGAAACGAGTTACGCGTTGCAGCATAAAGTTTATGACCTTCGCTGTGGTAATTAATGGGTGCCAGGTTTGTTTCCGATCGTTTGTACATCCTGATGTTTATCGTATCGAATACCGATCAATATCGTCATCTCGTCGATCTTGACCACCGCTTCTACGGGCTAGAATTTTTTTATTTAGGTTATTCATTTTTCAAAATTGTCTCCATTGATGCGAGAAAACGGTCGATTTCGTAATTCAAATTTATTGTATTTTTTTGTTTCGCAGAGGAATTCGCGCATGAAATAGACATCGAGAGAAAAAAATTTTTGGAAATTGTTCCAACTTACGATCCAGCTGCCGGTTCGATAAGCGAAGGATGCAAAAAACACGCTGAGATTTATCACAGGGAATTGGAAAAATTTACCCTCTGGGCCCTCAAAAGTGAGCAACAATCATAATTTTACATGTTTTCATTAATTAATTTATTATATAGTATTTTTTGTAAATTTTTATTATTATTGTCATCATTATTATTATTTGTTCAGTGTTCGACGCTAATGCGAAAATGCCCTCCGGGCTTCTAAACGGAAACGTCAATCAATTGGGAGATTTCGACGAATGCGTCGGGGTTGAAGGAAGCGAGGGTTTGCGGGGACAATATTGTCTCGCGTATTTGCATCTGGACGTTGACCACTCGAGACCCGATCTCAAGCATCTCCATCGTCTTCTTCATTCTCATTATATATTCAAAAGCAACATGACCGACGTAAGATTAACGATTATCAATTTTTTTATTTTTTTATTATTGTTCCACGATAACGAAAGTTTTTAGAAACATTTCTTTTCGATTGACAACTCGCAGCGACGAATTATCCAGACTGTTGCCACGTCTGAAGAAGTGTTCAAAAATGTTAGCAAAAATCTAAATCCGGAATATAATTCATCATATAGAATTTATTTATTAATTTTTTTCCCAGTAGTGGGGACGAAGTCTTAAAAATATTTACGAAAAAATGCGATTAAGATTTTAAAGTAATGCAGAACTTCTAAAAAAAATTTCGTAGTCTTTGTAGGACTTTCAATAATCCTTAGATATTTCTTTTTCTTTCTCACGACAATGACAAAGAAATTAGCTTCGAATTTATAGAGACATTCATTGATATTTGAAGACGTCAGAGAGAAAAAATGCGTGGACTTGTGAGCACATCACATTAGCGAATTTGGGAGACATGATTTTTCTTTTTCGACCTGACATCACCTCACGAGGATACGTCAGAGATTCCGTGGGCGATTCACGTTCCGCGAAGAATACTAACCAGAGAATCTTTGTACTTCCCCGTGCATTTTACGCTCAAGGAAGTCGAGCATCCGAGTTTGGTCAGGCGCGCACATAAATCCCGAAAGTCCATTCGCGTTGGACAATCGTCATCGACTATGCATATCGCAAACCCACCGAACCGGAAACAACTCGCGGCCGACGCAACGATTTCCAAAAACGAGAGTTACAAAAATAACTACGAGTCTCGTACATTTTAAACGCAATTACCTTCTTCGTCTTTTTTATTTCCTCGGAGAACACTAAAATATCGAACGAAATCACAAACAGATTCGCATATTTCTTTCTCGCAAGGTCGCACGAATTACCTATGAAATATATATTTTTAATTCGGTATTTGCCTATGCGACTATTAGAATCGTTGCACAATTGGGTAATCGTGGTTTTAAGCCGTAGAAAGATTTTTTTTTAAACCCTGAGTCTGTGCAATTACAGCGTGGGACGATGCATAACGCAATGGCTCGAGCTTGATTGAACATTCAATCTCGGTGCCGGTTGAAAGTAGAAACGCGAACGCGACTTGCCTGCAATTGAACGAAATACGCCAACGACATAAGCGGAAAATGACAGTTTTATCCTTTTTCTTTCTTATTTTTTTTTTTTAAATAAAATTTTCAACAATGCTCGAGAATTATTTTCGCCGAGAAAAAACGTGAGAGGATTGTCAAGTACGAACCATCCGTCACCATTCGCGTTTGTAATTCACTCGTCTCGTAAATTTGAACGTAAAAACGCGACGTGGATGTAAAATACGATTTGGAAAATAAATAAATATTGAAATGATTTTCCTTGATTATAGAATTTGATAGAAGTTGGATGAATGTGACGTGAAACAATTATATTTTATCATATCCGTCCGTTCTCGAACTTCCTGGGAAAGTGCATGGTCGATGAAAAGTTTGTCGAGAACAAATATTTAATCAACCATTCCGGTAGTCAAAGTCAACTGTGAATTGTTTGACCAACACGCGTACAAAGTTCGATTGCTCAACGGAACGGAGGCGCATGAACGGTTGACGTCGCTGTTTCTTATAACTAATTAAAATTAATTATCCATCGGAATTTTGTCGTCAGAGCATGTTTTTTTAAATCTTTTCTTGTAAAATTGATGACATTTTTTTTTTTATTCAATTTTTTTAGCCTGGTCACCGAGTACCGAGATTTTCAACGGTAAATTGGGCAGTTTGCACCCCAGCGGCGTGCTCGGCTCAAGACGTCGAAGCCTCGCTGAGGGAAACTCTCGCTAAGCACACGGGTCGCACGGGTTTGAAAATTACCGTTCGAGTTGACAAGGAAATGTGTCAAGTTCAAAGATCGGAAGCTTTGCCAACGGAGACGATTATCGTTGGGTGGGTACCCTGCAATATACCTATGTATTCGGATAGATTAATTATTATCAATAAATTGATAAAATTAATTATTATAAATATTATTGTTGTGAACTCTATTAATTTATCTAACTATATAACTATGCGTTATTATGATGATATATTGATTATTATATTTTATTCAAAAGAGGCCAATAATAATAATAATAATTATTATTATTATTATTAACCTTTTTTTAATAAAATATAACAATAAATATATTATCATACATAGATATATTAATGACGCAGATTTACATAGTTATACATATAAATTAATAGAGATAGAAATAATAATAATAATTTATTATTATTATTGATATTATCGTTGTTTCATAATTTATTTTGGTTTCTCTATTCTCTTTTATTCATTTATTTAGTTATTTGTTCATATATGGGTTATAATAGAGATTTTCATAACAATCGTTAAATATTCTAAGTTTAAATATAAAAATCGTATTTTTTGTTTCGATCAAAGACTCTTCTTCATCGCGATAATCGGTTTGTCGATTGTGGCAGCGTTATGCGATCATTACGGCGCGAACGTCAGTAAAATACTTCTGGCTTTTTCGATGAAGCGCAATTTTCAAAAGCTCGTTTCGCTTGAGCGCGGGGACGGGGACATAGCAACTTTGCACGGGATCCGAGCTCTGAACGCCATCATGCTCATAGTTGCCCATAAAAGCATGGCTCTGTTCTTCAATTCTTACACCAATCGAACCGAAATGACAGAGGTACGTCCGACAAATGTACCAATTGATATTAGTCTGATTAAACATTTTTTATTGTTTATATTTTTTATATTTATATTTTTGTTGATTACAGTATCTTGGAAAACCGTGGACCGTCATAGGAAGAGCCGCCAGTCTGTACACAGATCCCTTTATCATGTTATCCGGGCTCTTGACCACGTATTCGTTCGTCGGAAGGCTCAACAAGACCGGAAGTCTCGACGTCAAGAGGGAATACCTTTCGAGACTAATTAGGCAAGAACGTGATTTCCCATTTTCTTGTTTGTTCATTGATTCGATTATTTCCCTACTTCTGCAATTATCCGTCGCCTTCGTTGATTTATCCATGAAGGTGAAAAGACGAATGAAGATTTTTAGAAGTTAATTTTTTTTGTCTTGTACGCATCCGCAGAATCGTGCCGACTTTGGGAGCTCTGATTCTATTCTGCACTCACATAATGCCTTTTATCGGCTCCGGTCCCCAATGGAATCTCGTGGTTACCCATCACGCCGATATTTGCAAGAAAACTTGGTGGCGAAACTTTTTATTCATTCACAATTACTTTGGATTCGAAAATATGGTAAGATTTTTCGGATAATTATTAAATTTAAATTAATTAAAATTATTGAATTATTATTCATTATCAAAATTTGCCAAGACAAAAACTTGAAAAATATAGATTGCTCGTAGAATTATAAAACTAAAAATATAAAAATAATTATTAATTAATTATTATTAATTTATTTATTATTATTAAAATATTTATTGAAATTCGTTAAGGAAAAATAAGAAAAAATCGATTCCAAAATTTGTCTGTTTCACAGTGTCTCACGCATACACATCATTTGGGCATAGATACCCAACTTTTCGCGCTTTCGCCGCTGTTGGTGATTACAGTGTACAAATGGCCGAAATTGGGGACATTCGCGCTTTCTTTCCTGGCACTCGTTTCCACGGGTCTTCGTTACTACGTAACGCACGACAAACACCTCAATAACTACATATTCTTCGGAACATCGTGAGTTTCTACTCGGGCATCGCTCGTTGTTATTCCATTCGCACGAGTATTACACGCTTTATCGCCGTCAGAGGCAATGAAGAAATTTTAATTACGTTTTTTTGTTGTTGCTTTTATTCGTCGCAGAATACGACAACTATTCGATACGGCCAATATGTCGTACATTCTGCCCTCTCATCGTTTGACCGTTTACATTATCGGTATATTCATCGGATATTTGTTGAGAATTTATCCCAGGGATTACAAATTATCGAGAGTGAGTATTATTCGTTTTTCCAGAAATTTGCAACGACTTTTTTAAAAATACAAATGTCTAATCAAAAACTTTTATTTATTTATTTATTTATTTCAGAGCGTTCTCAACATCGGTTGGACGATTTCTGGTTTAATGGCTGTCCTGGCTATCATCGGTCCTGCGGGAATGGGGTCCATTGATTATAAATACAATCCCACTCATGCAGCTTCTTACAACGCTTTTGCACCGATCGGTTGGTGCGCTATTTTTGCATGGGCCGCATTTGTTTCCCACACCGGACAGTATCAAGGTAAAAAATTACACCCCACGCATTTGTTGAGTAAAAAAAATTAAAATTAAAATATTAAAAATATAAATATTCAATAAATATTAAATAATAATAATAATAATAATAATAATAATAATAATAATAATAATGATAATAATAATAATATATTATTATTATTATTATTCAATAATATATTCAATAATTAATAATAATATATTATTATTATTATTATTTAATAATATATTCAATAATTAATAATAATAATATATGATTATTATTATTTATTTATTTAATATTTTATATTTAAATATTGAATATTAATTATTATTAAAATTAAAATTTATAATATTCACGATAGTCATAATGATAATTGTCGAATTAATAGAATCGTTAACGCAACGTTTGCAGGATGGTTCAGCGATTTTCTCGGCTGGCGAGGATTTTTGATAACTACGAGACTGAGTTACGCGATATACTTGACACAATTTCCAGTATTTTTCTACGACGTCGGACGAGCTCGAAGCGCTTATCACTATTCGTTCTTCGGGATGATGGTAATGATTCCAATCTTTTCGAAATTATTTTTTCTACAATATCCTGGATTGTTCAAAAATTTGTAATGGTGTTTTAAATTATTCTTTTTTTTTCTCAGATGAACTTTGGAGAATTGACGTGGATCGTCCTTGCGTCGGCATTGCTGACATTGCTGTTCGACACACCGTTTCAGAACATAAAGAATCATCTTCTGAACAGAGCATCTCGTGCCGAAGTCGCAAAATTGAGGAAAAACGAGTGAAAATGTTCCTTGAAAAGTAAACTGGCGTCGCGAATTTTGTATATAGTAATATAGCATTGCAGAAATATAAGAGAGACGGGCATCGTTTCGATGAAAATGCATTTAAAATTCGTTTTCCGAACAAATAACGATGATGATCATGGAACGATTTTAATTTCGCACATTTCTGAAATAATTTTCAATGGTTTTGATGAATTGTTGTGCTAATATTCAATGGGTATTTATAATCACTAATTTAATCGAAAGTATGATGTATTTAAATTCTTTCTCTAAATTATAAATAATTTGTATAAGTCATTGTTTCACAATGGATTGTAATATTTAATATGAATTTTAGTGTATATATTTTAAATCCATTTTCATCGAATAAATACCCGTTTTTATCTCGTTATTCAAGCTTGTCGTTATATACAATGTATATAACGGCTAAGAATTTATTTACGCTATATCGTCGAGTATTATCGACTTTATACTCTTATTTTTTCATTGTAAATAATATTTGCACGAGAACTGAAAATCCCGGCGTTTTGTTCGGGAATCGACACGACGTTACTCCATTTTTCTTCAGATGTAAATAATTGCATTGTCTTTTGTAAATTGTAAAAATATTCGAATGACAATTTCCGTAAAGATGACGATTTTTAATTTGTTTTAATTATTACGCGATTGAAATTTCTTTTATCTTGCGCGTATTTGATCGCGCATTTGTTTTATGTTTTCTTCGTTTTGTTTGTATTCGTCGTAAATGAACGACCGACGTCTTATATTTATTGGAAAGATCTGAAAAAGTTGAATAATAAATATTCGCATCAACTTTCCTATTGATTATTCGATTTTCCATGTGATTGTTCTTTTTATCGTTGTTGATTGAAGATAAATTCGTCGCAGGACGTTGAATAAAGTACCAATAATTATTCTCATCTACATTTTAATTTATTATATCGATAAAGCGGTTTATCTATAATTACAGGGTTTCGAAACTGCATGAGAATACGTATTTTTTTTTTCTTACGATTTGTTTATCAATCGTAAATATTATCACATTAGAATATTACAAACGAGTATATTGTTTCTTTCTCCCTCGGTACATATTATTATATTATAGTATTTAACATATCTCAAAGAAGATTCAAAACTTCGGAGATCGACATTTCTCTAGATGAAAAAAGAAAAAAGAAAAAGATTGACGCTGAATCATTTAAATGAAAAGAATTCTTTTACACTTGTTTTTTCCAAGAGTGCTTCAAACTTGCACAAATATAATCGGCGCCTACGATTTGATGCGACTATATAAGGACAAACTCTACCAAGTGATCCAATAAATCAAACGAAATCGAACTCTGCGATCTCGTCTAAATGCTTTTGTTCGTTTTATTATTTTCTGTTTTTCTCTCTCACTACTTTCTAGCGACAATTATTCACCAACGTTATTCAGCATTCTCGACCGTCAAAATACGTATTTTATTCGACTTCATCATCATTTGGCAAACGTTTAGTATGCTAAAAAAATATTCAAGAATCCCGAAAAATATTTTTAATTTCGCACGAAGAAAAAAAAAAATGGGAAACAACCGAATCCGATGATATTCGCTTCTCGGAAGAATCTCGTTCCGAACGAAGCGAACTCAGCTTCGGGAACTCGAAGAACTTGCGTCAAAATACGTACAAGCGTCGACGGATAATACAACGGACGAATATAATTAGGTACATATATATATATATATATTGCGTTATTTATAATACCCAACTATTCGCTGTAATTCCATTCAAACTCGCGGCTTAAGAGAAGTCTCTGTTGGTCAAGACCGCTGGAGCGACGAGTGACCAAACGTACAGCGACAAACAGATCCATGACGATATTATCTTGACCCACATGGAAGCAGCGTTCGAATTCAACGTTGCCAGAGTCGAGTTCGGCCTGTTTGACGAAAAAAAAAAAATAATAATAAATCAATCAAACGTTCGATCAATCCCGGGTTCAATGAATTCGTTGATAGGAAA
Source organism: Sussaba pulchella (assembly GCA_963971145.1). Taxonomy (NCBI): domain Eukaryota; kingdom Metazoa; phylum Arthropoda; class Insecta; order Hymenoptera; family Ichneumonidae; genus Sussaba; species Sussaba pulchella. Next base: position 21,089,903 of record OZ020165.1, read on the forward strand.
ATCAAAAAACGTTTTGTACTGACTTGTACCAATTGGTGAGAGTCATCATGACGTAAAGAGTAGCCAGAGCGAACATCAGATGGAAGAAACTCCAGCTGTAAGCCACTTGATCCTCCTCGTTGTCCCAAACTTTTGTTTCACCACCGGATTCCGCGTCTCCGTTGCGTCCGTCGACTGCAACATAGTCTATTTGCATTTGACAAAAGGCATTGAGAAATCATAAAAAGAATTTTCAAGTTGCCAGGAAGGTCTGATAATTCGGAAAAAAAAAGGAATTAAGCGACAAAGACGTTAGCGGTTGCTTCGAATAAGGACAGAACAATGAAGGAATTGCTTATGGCTTTTGGATACTCGAAAGCATTCGGAAACAGGAGACTTTAGATGCGTTTGGGCATGAGATTTAATTCCTGACGAAGTTTCTAATCGACGGAACGAGCGACAAAAAAATAAAAAGCATGCTTATACAAATTAAACGAATGGATGGAACTAATCAGAAAGAAAGGCAGGCACACATCAACAACTACCGGCACGAATGATTGCTTTTTTTTTGTTCATCGTCGACGCGTGTCTACGTGAAATAATTACTACGCTATCGGTATCGTTCTATTTCCCTTCAGAATCTCGAATGGTTACGAATGTGTAAAAGGATTAAATAAAGAAACGATTTCGAAGTAAATGAGGTAACGTTGAAAAAAATTCGTAAACGAATTATAACGTATGTGCGTACCTTCGTTGTTGATGAGAGAACCGTCTCCCGAGTTCCGTACTGTGTGAAAAGAAAAAAAAACGTGTTTTTTTCTCATTGGAAATGAGTGAAGGCTAGAGAAAAGTGCGAGGAACGATTTGTAGGAGTGATTTATCATAGTGCAAAACGAGAAAAAGTATAGAAATAATTATTACCACACACCGTTGTATCGTTAATAGTTTAAACACTTTGAAATGGAACAAAAAAAACGAGAATAAATTGTAATAATTACCAGCACCGTTGTCTTTGACCAAAACTTTGTCGGTCATCGTGATTCTGTTCGATTTGGAGGCTGTGCGCAGAGAACTGTACAACACGCAACTGAACCAGATAACGAGACCGATTACGCTCTCTTTGTCGAATGCCACACGATTTTGTGCCTTGATGTCACCACCGGCGATTATACCGAGGAATCCGGGATTGCAGTCGTGATCTTATCGATGAAAAAAATTAATAAAGTTCGTATTGTATGCGCGACGATGATTGATCGATTAATTGAGTGTTTAATAGTACCAGGACTGTTGGAAACAGCGCTCCAGGTGAGATACATGACGTAGAGAGTGACGACGGACGATTGAAGAAGACCACTGCGTGGCTGATGTTCCTGCACGCTCGGTAATATCGATACAGCGCTCACGCCCACGCACAGAATCAGATTGAACGAGATGAAGAATTTGTTCAGAGAACAGTCGTCCGGCTGCAAATTTAATTTATTCAATATTTGGAGATTGAAAAAAAAAGAGGAAACTTTTGACTCGAATTGCGATGGAATGAGAGCTTACCAGTGTGAAATACACGAAGAGCAAGACGATTCCGGTGATGGCGAGGGCGTAGTTTAAAAATGTTGCGCCCAACAGAGCGGCGTACCTGAAAGAAATTATTAATGAGAATTAATTAATCATAATTGATGGGTAATGGCGAAAATGTAGACTTTTGAAATACTCACCATCCTTTGGATTCAGTTTCTTCGTAATTGCCGACCCAGGCTTCGGCCCAGGAGTGAGCGAAATCTACGATCAGGATCAGTTGGATGATGATGAAGCAAAAGCCTCCTACCATTCCGAAATACATCCATGTAGGACCGAAAGATCCTTCGGGAATGAAGAAAGCTCCGATCACTCCTCCAATGACGAGGAGGAATTTTATGGCCCAAAAGCTGAAATAAATATGAACGGAATGATAATTGATCGCTTATCGTATTCTCATTTTCCTCCTTAATTAAAGATTATGGTCGAACTCGCTTACCCATTTTGTATAGGAGCTCTACTGTCTTTGGAACTGGTGACACGTATCATCATGGCCGACATGAGGAAGAAGAACATGGCGAGAACGAAGCATATTCGATACACGGCCAAATACCCGACACCCCATTCGCAGTCTACGCTGAACGTCGAAGGAATATAACTGCTGCTGTTTGCGCAAAACGGTACCTATTGCGTCATAACGATCAATTATCATCGAGATAACATCGTCGGGTCGTCGGACAACGGCGAATCTTCGTGGGCTTGATACAGCAGTGGCATATGGCATAATAGTAAAGTACTTACCTTCCGTAGAGTACTTTGTAGGCCTGGCGAGAGCGTTATACACGCGGCTATGGTACCCAGCATCAGTAACAGAGCGTACATGATTCGAGCGCTGGTGCTGTTGCGGCAAGTTGGACATTGCGAACAGCAGAAGCTGCAAGCGGTGCTTCCGCAGAGGCAGGCCAACTGCAACGAATGGATCGTTTATACACGTCAATACATATTTTCTCATAACTTAGGAGGTAAATAATTTGTCAATCGACCAGCCTTCGACCTATCTTCCGACGTATTTGATAAATCGCCATTATCTACGTCCATGTTAGATAAATCAATAAGATCTTGATTTATGAAAAAAAAAAAAAATAATATCAAAATAAATCCTGCAATGTTGCATTAAAAATCGTAAACTCTGAAGCTACATGATTAAGCCTTATACATTTATATACGATGACATTATTTCACAACAGTGAAATAATAATACAATCCGATAAGGATTGTTCGTAAACAACAGGCCTCGCAAATACGTCGAACAATGGAGCCGAGGAAAGAAGACGAAAAAGAAACAAAGATCAAATTTAACCTGCGCTGAAGAACAGGCGAGACCCATGACGAAGGGTTGAATTCGGTTGTCGATTAATCAAACGGGATTAATCACTTTCGAGTGACCGAACGACCGATGGCGAAGTACAGAAAAAAACTTTCTACGAAACTACTCCGACGAATTTGGTGTGTTGACTGACTCAGATGTGTAATGGCGGACGACTGACAGACGATATATCGCATCTCTCGTCTCAAACCCGCGTTTGCGACTGACTTCGCGCTGTTCCAATGTCAATAGGCGCTATTATCAACGATAAAGGCATTGCATGAAACAGCAGGTCTTCTGCAGAGATGCCGGAGGTCAAGAGGAGTCCTCAAGGCTCCTTAGATTCCGTGTATTCCTTTTTTTATTCTTTGTTATTATCCAGCTGGAGAGCGAAGACCTAACCTAACATGACCTTCGGGTGATTCAATATGCGGCAAACTTCGTGACGCTCCAAAACGGCCTTCCAGGAGTGTTATCGTCATTCGTTCGCACACAAGTGTGGGGCACAGTGTGCCGGGTTGCTACGTTGTTTTATTCCAATCTTCGTGACGTCTGTATTTTTGGTTTTTCATTGTAGCTCCGGCATTCGAACCGGGTGCCACAATTTCACGCCTATTTGTCAACCGTTCGTGGAGACTTTTCCTGTCAAGGTACATTCATATCACAGCCACGTTGCATTCGAATTTATTCGCACACATTCACGAGTATTCGCGTATATGGACGTTGAATTCTATTAGCTTTTACAGCAAAACAAACGCAAAAATCATCCGTGAAATAAATCATTGAGAAATAGTAATCAATTTTCATGGTAACGACAGTGTTCGATTATTGAAATTATAAAGATTCAAGGGCGTTTTTTTCTTCTATTTGTCGATAAGTCGAGAAAATAATTTCACAGTCAAGGTAGCATGTAATACGGTATTGAGTTATCGATGAATTACACGCATTGCGTACAAAAGTCGTCTGCTATGACCAGTGCTCCGATCGAGACGTGGACTGATATGGTTATTTGTGGTGCTGGCGTCATCGTTTTTTATTTTCTTTATTTTTTCTTAACGTTATTTACCATCGTATTGCGGTGTCTCGCCTAATGCCGGTCGCATGCCATCGTGTCGTTAATGTTTCGAGAGGTTGATTCCATAAGAGGTTTTTCTATAACTGGAATGCCTATCGGGTTTCTAGATTAGATATGTGGATGCATAATTATATCGTGACGGCGCGGTATGGCCCAAATTTTGATTTTTTTTTCATTCTCGATTAGATTTTCTATTCATTGTAGTTTGTTCCAATTTTCTACGCTGTTGCTTTAATTCATCACACAGTTTTTTACCGCGAAATACTGATTGAATGAAAAATCTTGAATATGGATTATTTATGGTTGTTATTGCGAAATAATAATAAATCGTTAATTTTTTTTCAAATGTCGCTGTTTTGTGTTTTTATCATCACAAAATATTTATTGAATAAAAAAATCTTTAGTATTTATTCATTTATATTATAATATTTATATTATTATATTTTTGTCTGCATTTTATTTCAGTGGTGCTTTGGCAAAAATACAATTCCAAACAATCGCTAGTCAATGAGCGTGGATCGGTAAAAACCTAATTGGCCGATGACTGAAGGATAAATTATTATTTCTACTAATTTACCAATTTTTGGTATAATGTCGTCGCCTAAGGAAGAATCACAGATTGAGGAAAAACCCAAAACTGTGGAAACACAAGTGGCTGCGCAACCCGCAGCATGGCCTCTCATGAGCGTTACTTCGTTGAGCACCGCGCTGGCGCTGAGGCTCGTGGCTGTGGGATTGATCTGGAGCTGGGGATACATGAATCTCAGTCCCGGCTGGTTGTTCGCACCTGTGGCCCTAATGGTGTGGAAATCTGAAAATAGCAGACACAACGAACTCAAGAGACTGACCGCTCAGGCCTCGGTGATGGCAAAGGAGAAAGAATTGATCACGAGCAGAGTAGACGAACTTCCGTCCTGGGTTTATTTCCCAGATTTCGATAGAGCCGAATGGCTCAACCGGGTGAGAAGAATTTTAACGAAATGCTAATCTCTGGATTAAAATTGAATCACAAGCACTATTTTTTTTCTATCGAATTTTTATCAATTGAATTTACATAGATTTTGCGTAAAGTCTGGCCCGGAATGAATCATTTCGTCAAAGGAATTTTTCGAGAGACCATTCAACCGTCCATCATTCTAGCACTCGCCGAGTACAAGTTGAAAGGTTTTCAATTTGAAAGATTGGTCCTGGGACGCATCGTGAGTTACATTTATAGTCGAACTCACGAAACGAAATGTCGTATAGTCAATCGATTCGAGTAACAGCAATTTTTTTTCACAGCCTCCTAAAATCTATGGTATCAAAGCGTACGAGAAGAATACATCGAGAAACGAAATTATCCTCGATTGTGATGTCCTGTAAGTATACGATAGATTCCACAGATTTCACTCGGAGGAACAAATTTTAGTGAAGCAATTTTATTCGCAGGTACGCAGGTGATTGTGACATATCATTCTCTTTTGGGAATTTGAAAGGCGGTATCAGAGACTTTCAGGTAAATATACCGACTCGAAAGAAAGAAAAACAAAAAAAGGAATTTTAATTAAGATTTTTTCTTGCAATGCTTTTTAGATTCGCGGAATGATTCGAATTGTAATGAAACCCATGCTAACGGTAGTTCCATTAATCGGAGGTTTACAAATATTTTTCCTGAACAATCCCACGATCGACTTTAATCTGGTCGGTGCTGTGGACGTTCTCGACTTACCTGGTTTCAAGTGAGTTTTTTTTTATAGGTCCTTCAATAATCCCCGAAAAAATTAAAATAACGATAAAAATCATAATTCATTTTGCAGTCAAGCTTTGCGAAAAGTTATAAAGGAACAGGTTGCCAGGGTGATGGTTTTACCGAACAAGATAGCGATTCCACTGAGCGAGCAAGTTCCGGCTGAGGTTTTGAAGATGCCAGAGCCGGAGGTAAAATATTTTATCAATTAATCACAAATTTTTTGATCAAACACTTTTGTTGTTTGTTTTGTTTTTTGGATTTTCGTTTTCATTGTATTTTTGTAATTATAACGAATTTCTAACTCGCTGCAACCCCTTGTCGCAGGGCATATTGAGAATTCACGTGGTGCAAGCGAAACACTTGATGAAAAAGGACATCGGAGTTCTAGGTAAAGGAAAATCCGATCCTTACGCGGTTATAACCGTAGGTGCTCAAGAATTTCGAACCAAAACGATCGACAACACGGTGGATCCAAAATGGGACTATTGGTGCGAGGTACGTGCAAAATTTATGGATGATATTATTATTATTATTCGTTTATTCATTCAAGCAAATATCTACGAGCTGCGTTCGATGCACGTGCTTTGCTGAGATAATTGCATTTTACGCACATTCTTTCCAATTGTTATCCGAACGAGAACAACTTACGCCTCTCCACCCCAAAATCTTTGTTATCCATGTAAGCACGATTCTTTTTTCTTTTTTTTTCAATCAATATTACTGGGTCTGCGAAAACTCGATGATCAATGAACAAAATTCGGCCAATCCAAAGGTAATTGAACGTTCGAGAATTTGATAGAAAAAAATAATAGAATGTAACTAATTTAGTTTTGATTGAACGCCGAAAAAAAAAAAATGAAAGTTTCTTCGTGCATCTATAGTGATTTGATATTGTCGAAAAAGGCAAAAATTGTCAATGTTTTTTTAATGTTGAATATGATTAATTAATGTTAATTAGTTGTAAGTAACGGAGCAGGCCTCGCAACTGAGTGTGTATGTGACGTTATGGGTGATATTGTATGGGATTAGTGTGTGGTGACATCCGCCATCGCGCAGCAGCTGACCATAGCCGTCTGGGACTTAGACGATACGAAGGGCGACGAGAGTCTTGGCAGGTATGGCAACATCGATTCATCGCCCAAATTATACAATTTCCAATCGTTCGAAAATAATCCATTTGATTTTTCTTTACGTCATTCGATAATTTTTATTTACGTCATTCGATAATTTTTGTTGTAAACAAAATTGCTCATTCAATTGGAGTAATTTGCTGTGTCCTCTGAATCATTTTATCAATCTTATTGAGCAGGTATTAATTAAATTCACTCCTGTAGTGTAATCATTTCGATTAGCATTGATTTATTATATTTTAATTGCGCGTCATATTTTACCATCGCACGTACTGTAAAAATCGCCAGATTTTCTTCGCCAAGTGCTTAAATCGCTTTTAATTCGGTTAATCGCTAACACAACATTAAATCTTCATCTTCACGGTGTTTATGTGTAAATATGGTACTGGATTTTCGAATAATTTGGATCTCGACTTCGCACGTTTGTGGCTTCGTGTGGTAAAAGTTGATCTAACGGTTTGTTCATTCATTTTCGGTGTCCGAATGCATTTGTCGCTCTTGTGAATTTTTTTGCTTAGAAAAAAAAATGTATAATTTATTTATTTGTGGGTGAGGGTTAACGTTAAGTACCAAAAAGCACCTCGAAAAAATTGTAATTGTCCAATACGTTGCGTAAGGGATAAATTGAGAATTGGAGAAAAGAAAACTCGTCGCAACTTTGAGACGCAATTATCGAGTTTTAGATTTTTATGTATTTTACGATGACGGTGTGACACGCAGGCTCCGATCGATACACGAAGTATAGGGCTAGATGCTGCTGTATCTATTTGGGACTTGGATCCAAACATCGCTGGTATTGAAACTGATGACTTACTCGGAAGGTAGTAAATGCATGCCGTTGGAAAATTAGTTTTCCGAGCTTGATTCTAATATTTTTGGGTTCGTTTTTCCTTTTTTTTTTGTTTTTTTTTTTGTTTCGTTTTCCTCAGTCCAACGAATTCGTCGATCAAACGCAATAATAGTGTCTTACGTACGGTGCTTTAATACGCTTCCCAAATTTTTTCATCGAAATTGATGAATCTGCAAATAAAACACGCTGATATATAGATGCGAGAAATTTTTTTGCAATGTATTCCCGTAGAATACAGGTCGAGGAATTAATTAGGTAAAAGGGATTCGCGTTCACAGTCGAAGGTGGAAACTAAATTTAATCTTTTTTTTTATATTCACGAATTAAGAAACAGAGCTTTTGTTGAAATGGCCGATTTTTAGATGTTGCACTAAATTTATCAGCACGAAATGCACTTGATTCGTAAAAAACGATGAATTGTCGAATTATTCCATGGCAAAAGCTGCAACCGATTGACTTTTTGGATTTGTATTGATATTTTGAACTAACAAATAAAATAAAATAAAGATAGAAGAAGATAATTCGACAAATAGACGAAAAAACATCGTAATATGACCGACGGTTCCATTATTAAGGCGTTTGGATTTGCGATTATTTACTAAAAGAGCTTGTGTGATGCCAGTTCGTAGTGGAGACGGCCTCGGGGGGCTACAACAAGATCGTTACACAGCTCTTTGACAAAGACAACACTGGCCAAGACGATCCCCTCGGAAGGTACTGCAATTTGTACGATTAAAGTGCATCACGCGAGCATTTAACGAATATACGAAATTACAGTATTCCTTCGTAGCGTAGTGAAGTCCGAATCAACGAAAAAAAACATCGTAAAAAATTATTACACGTTATATTGTTCAGATTCATCTTCCACGATTGTTTTTGTTTTTTTTTTTACATTGCAGTTACGTTCTGTTATTGTCGCTGAAAATATGCTGCATTAAATATTTTTTTTTTTATCCATTCCCACGAGAAATGTCTTTACCCAGCATTTTTTTTTTGTATTATTCCTTTTAGAGATTTTTAAAAAAGATATTTAATTTTCCATTTAATATTCAACGATTTAAAATTTGTTATTATTATTTTCACAGTATTCATTAAAATCAAACGATCGTGTCACCAGTTTCCCGTAGTTTGCGTCGTTACCAGCCGTTAAGTATCGCATATTTTTTTTCTTCATACTTCGTGATATGCATAGACGAGGTTTTCTGGAATAGTTTTTGAATAATTGGCCTTGAAGGTTGGTTTTTCTCTTGTGATAATTCGCTAATACACGCCGCATGATTTTGTGTTATGGACATTCTCTTCGCCAAAATAATTCTTAGCTATGACGAAGTGAAATTGCCATCGAATTTTATTAATGCTGCATGTTCTCGGCTTTGAAGTACTTTTGAGAATGCCTCTGCCCGTAAAAATCACGCTCATATTCATCACATTCGCAATATTTAAGAAACACGCGATAATGCGGGAAGAAACACGATGATTAAATTATTGTAATTTTGCGTTTGGAAAACAGAGCCACCATCGAAGTTAGTCGCGTGAAGAGAAAGGGAATGATCGATACTGTAAGTCACGCTGAAAAAAAATCAGATTAATTCATGTGAAATTAAAGAATTTGCGTATTTTCATTTTTTTAAATTAACAATTTAATTTAATTTTTTTAATAAACAATTTTGACAGTGGACGACTTTGGAGTTTGCCAAGCACGGCATGGTACAGATGCGACTCACATGGATGACTCTTTCGAAAAATCCAGCGGATCTGCAGGCTGTGAGTTCAAACTTCCGAAAATCGTTAAATTAATTTTTTTTAATTCTGGAAAGAAAAATAATTAAAAAAATATTTTTCTTCATTTTTGATACAATTAGGCTCTGATGGAAACCCAACAGCTCAGAGTAACGTCGATGAGTACAGCCTTACTCATTCTTTACGTCGATTCTGCGAGAAATTTGCCGGTACTTACGCCACGAATTTATTTCGCAGAATATTATATATTTATTTTTTTTTATCGTTCAATAAATTGCGATAACGAAGAATGGTTAATGAATAATTGTGGAATTAACAGTGTCTCCGTGGGGGAAGCAAGCAACCGGACGTTTTTCTCGAAGCTAGCGTAGGTTCGAAAACCGAAAGAACGACGACGATGCTGCGAAGTTGCGATCCAATTTGGGAGCAGGGTTTCACGTTTTTGGTTGGAAATCCAGAAACGGGTAGTCTCAATATAAAAGTAACTATCTCGCACGTTGAAACCAAAGAAAGAATAGAACAAAAACACGTTTTTCACAATCGCCCTGATTTATCAAATACGATCTAAAAATCTTTAATGAAATAGATTTCGGACGAGAAAACGGGAATGGTGGTCGGAACGATGACTTACAATATATTTACGCTATTGAGTAAAACAGACATGGAAGACATGCAACAACCGTACGATCTTCAAAATGCTGGTCCGGACAGTAAAATCGTTTTGTCCATGTCGCTGAGGGTAATCGTTTATTTAAAAAAATTAGAAAAATTGGAAACAATATAGCGGGTGACGATATTGCAGGAATATTTACTCGTTTTTTGTACTAAACTCGCTTAGATACTTAAGTATGAGAATCCGGAGCCAACTTCCGGGGAGGACGAGGACGATCACGATATCAACGAGTTGAACAAGAAAATCGAGCGTCAGGAATCAACGGCCAGCAATTCGATCCCCGGCAGCGGTAAGAAATTCATCGCTGAGCTAAATTTTTTTCTTTTCTCCGACCTTCATCCATCAATAATAATAATAATGATAATGATAATTATTAGTATAACTACAGAAAATAATAATAATAATAATAATAATGATAATCATAATAATAATAATAATAATAATTATTATTATTATATTAATATCATTTTCTGTAATAATAATAATAATAATAATAATAATAATAATAATAATAATAATTATTATTATTATTATTATTATTATTATTATTATTATTATTATTATTATTATTATTATTATTATTATTATTATTATTATTATTATTATTGATAATAATATTAAATAATAATAATAATAATAATAATAATTATTATTATTATTATTAATTAATTAATAATATTAATAATAATTTAAAAAAATAGAAAATAAAAAATTAATAATAATTAATAATAATATAATATATTATAATTAATTAATAATATATTTAATAATATTATTAATACATATGAATAATATTATTACTAATAATAATATTAATTATTATTTATTATTATTATTATTATTATTTTGTGTACAACAAAACGATAATAATTTTTGTTTTTATATCACGACGATTCATCAACGATTTTTTTACTCAGTGCCATCGACGCCGTTGAAAAAGCATCCTTCAAAAGAATCCGTGGACAGCGCGGCGAACAGCGCAACGTCCAACACCGCAGGCACGATTCCATCCGAACCTCTGGACGAAGAATCCATCGACGGCGAAGAAACGATAATTCCGTCAATGGCACGAGACGCCATAGCCTCGCATCCCGGTCTCGTTCACAGAAATCCGAGTCAAGCGTCGTTTTTCGGTGAAGCGAAACTCGGACGAATTCAGTTGACTCTGCGTTACAGCGTTCCACGACAAAAATTGGTCGTGGTAGTTCACAAAATTGCGTGAGTAAAATCAATCATTCGTCGTACACGATTCAATAGACCAAATTAGGGAAACAATTGATTTTTAATTGTTTTTTTTTCGTATTGCAGCAATTTGCCTCTGCCTCAGAACGATCCGCACAACGTTCCGGATCCTTACGTCAAGCTTTATCTTCTTCCCGATCGTCACAAGGAAACAAAACGCAAGACTGCGGTAATGAAGGACAACGTTAATCCGATTTACGACGAACAATTCGAATACGTTGTTTCCCAAGGCGATTTGAATACGCGAGTTTTGGAAGTCTCGGTTTGCACGCAAAAAGCTTGGCTGTCGACGGGAGGGAACGTAATGGGTCAAGTGTATCTCAATCTCTCGGAAATGGATATTACGAAAGCCGCGACGAATTGGTACGAACTCATGCCGGAAATGAAGGGTTAACACGTGGGCTCGTAGGCAAAAACAAATAATTGAATTAATTAATTTAAAAAAAAAGAAGATAATTATTGCTGTTATTAACATATTTTGTTGAAAATAAGATCGTGGACTAACGAAGATTATATCGATCGCGTGTTGTTTTATAGAAGAAAAAATTGTAAAACGCTGATCGAACGACGGAGAGAGAAAAATTGTTGAGAAAAAATTTATTTATAATTTGCCGATGAATTATTTTTTATGACAGATGAGTTTGGATTATTACGGATAATTGTTTCTCACCAGTCGTCCTCGTTGCAATGTCCGGACGCAATGTAGAGATGTATTTTTTTTTCTTTTTGGCAATATTTTTTCACAGCTTGTCGGATTTTTTGCAATAATTATGCACAAAGATTAATCATGTTTTTTTTTCTTTTCGTTTTTTAATCAATTTTTTTCGAGCCAGTATTATTTTACTCGTGTATTTTTATGCTTTCTATTCCACACGAGATTATGGAGGGATCATGGGTCCTCCTGCTGTCTATTACTTAATAATTACGTTTGTTCTACCGGGTGAATTTTAATCATGATACAACGCAATTCGTGTGAGAGCTAATTATCGAAAATTAATCGTTGATAAACGTCACTGCATTTACGCTCGTTGTTGAGTGTTCTTGCTTCGAAACAGCGAGAAGCGCAGTTGTTGTCACCTTCCCCGATCCTCGCGAAAGTTTAGCCGCTCCGTCTGAATCTCAACGACAATATTAATCCGAGAGAAGAAAAAAAAACCGATAAAAAAGTAGAAAAATTAATATACAGTTCGTTATATTTGTACGAGATTTTTTGCTATATATTATATACACGTTTGTCACCGAAACGAAATAAGTGGAAAAAGTTTTTTTTTCACAAAGTTGTAAACTGCTGGGCTATAATAAATTAATTAAAAATTCAATCGGCGTCTGGTTAATTATTTCGTCGATGTGCGATTTCGGATTCCTATCGGTAAAAATGTAATCTTTAATTCTTCGGATTCCTCCATCACCAAGGAAACCCCACGATAAATAGATTGGACTCGGAACAAAGGTTCGCCGCATTGCTCGATCAATTAGTACGAATTGGTCGAGATTGATAGAGATTTTCTGTCAGACGAACACAGCAGACGTTGTTGCACTTTCTTTTTTCGATCGATTGTTTATATTTATACCGTACATAGGATTTGGAAATAAATATTTTATAAACGCAATAGCGGGATTGGAAGGAGGATGCAACGAGTTCCGAAGCTTCCGTGTCTTCCGGGTTTCAATTTCGATACGAAGGTAAGCTCGGTGAATTAATTCTTGCGATTTATCTTGATTACAGATTGACGCTCGAGCGTAGCAATCACAGGGTGGTTGAATAATTCAATTTGGTAGATATTTCTTTCCCGCTTGTGATGAAAAATAATTGTCGATCCAGTTTACGTCCGTATCTACGAGAATTCAATGGGATTGCGAGGGTTATAAGTACAGATGTGGATGAATAATTCAAGGAGCGAATGGAAAATAAATTAAAAAATCAATAAATTGAAGGAATGAATGGATAAATGCGAGAAATATATATCGCATATGAAATAATATATAATAATTAATTGAGTCGATTAATTCCAAGTCAGAACATTTATTATTGAACATTGATTATTATTAAATGAATGTTATTATTGATTAATATTAATCAATTTATGATCTATCAATTATCAATTTTCAAATTGTATGGTCTCAATCGTTTCGAAGAATAAATCGAACAAACAAATAAATAGAATAAGTAGGTAGAAAACAATCCGCCGATGCCCTCAGATTGGACAGACGAAATTCAACAGAAGCCAGATATTCGACAAGATCCACGATGGAGTTTATTACTTGAGCGAGCGAGCATCGATGCCCGAGAAGAATCGTTATCCATCGATTTATCCCCGAGGCGAGGCCCAAACCCTTCCACCGTGGATCGCGTTCGACGGTCAGGTAAGCTCGACCAATCCTTCATACATAATAATTAATCCCACAAGAATTTAAGTGTATCGAACGATTCCCCGCAATTTATTTGCAGAGACTTATGTTCAAAGCATTTTTTCGCGAAACCGTTCAAGAAAAATGGCAAACAGCTTTTCAACAACGTCTCGTTACCATCAGCTTCTTCCTGGAGGATGGCACTATCAAAATAGCCGAACCTGCCGTTGATAATAGCGGTTTAGAGCAAGGTTCACGACCTCCCAATATACTTATTATTATTATTATCATTATTTTTATTATTATTATTATTTTTATTATTATTATTATTTTTATTATTATTATTATTATGATCATTATTAAACATGTACTTTCAGTAAAGTATAAATTTCGGATGGCGAAAAAATAATACGGTTGAAAAAACAGGTGTATTGGTAAGACGTCAACGAATTCCGATGCCAGATCCGGTGAAATATCGTTATTACGACATAATCGATCTCAATATCGGCAAAGAACCCGAAATTTTCGGTCGTGTCTACAAGATCGTCGATTGCGACAAGTTTACGAGATTATTTTTAAATCGTATGGGAATACCGGTTCCCGACCCCGTACAAGCACCCGAGGATCCTCACGAAGAAACGCGACGATCGGTAATATCGAACGTACATCGAATTTCCATCGCTCCGCTGATTAATTCGATTATGTTTATTTATTTTTTTCAAGTCGGTATTTCCGAAAAAACCGAACAGACGATCGGACACGCTCGGTAAATTTCTCAAATACGACAGAATGATATTGCGTTTTTACGGTTATTGGGACGACACCGATAGCGAATACGGAACGATACACGAATTGGAATTGCATTATTATCTCGCGGACGATACGATAGAGATAAAGGAAAAAGCTTCGCCGTTATCCGGACGCGAAACGGATTTTATTTTTGTAAAACGCACGAAGATTCGAAAAGTAAGCGATCGGCAAACAAAATATATATACATGTATATATGCGATTAAACGAATTTTGCTGACGAGGTTGAACCGACGATACGATGACGAATTTTCCAGTTTTTCACGAGTTTGGATGGCATCGGTTCGAACGATCCTTTTACCGTGCTCAACGTCTTGGGAGATAATAACACGTCTCGAACTTATTACATGGTTGACTCGCTCAACACCGGAAAGACGATCGATGATTATTACAAGGAGAACGATCTGGCCATAGGTTCCCAGCTCAATATATTCGGTCGTAAGGTCGTGATCACGGATCTCGACGAGTTTACCAAAGAATATTACAGGTATCGAAATATGGGAGGAACCTTTCGTGGTAAATTTATGGACGGCGAACATATTCGAGAGCTATCTATTCTATATAAAATAAAATACACACATTCTAAGGAGCAAATACTTTTATTTTGAAAGTAAATTATTGATTGATTTAATTAATTTCGGATCAGAACAATTATTATTGAAAATTGAAATAATATTAATTATCAATTGATGGATTGATTAGTGATTGATGAGTGAACATTTATTGCATAATCGTTGATAATTAACCAGTCGAATAATAAATGAATCAATAATATTTATTAAATACTCATAAAATATTAAATTGTCAATGATAAATTTTCTGATTTAAATTTAATCGAGTCAAACGATTATTGATTGTTATCGACTATTAAATTTCATAATCTAAGTATTTTGCCGCACGATATGTGCCAAGTATATTTCCAAATTGATCGATAAATTAATTATTAATTGATTCATCGAATAATCAATAATCTTTAATTCCGATAAAACGATTCATGTACCAAAGCGAAAGCGATCTTTTTTTCTCTTACCATTCTCGCCTTGACAACCATTGATTTCGCAGAAAAAAATACGGCATCGACGATTTTACCCCGCTCGATGGACCCGCGATGAATAAATCGACAAACTCGTGCATCAACGTCGAAAAAAATGTGCCTCCTTACAACGGTTTCGGTTCTTACGACGACTCGCTCGGTAATTGCTTCTCCGTCACGCCCCAACCACCGAAACTCGATTATCTCAGGTTTTACCGATACGACAAGTACGTCCCACGTTCTGCATTTTATGAAAAAATATTCATAATTATATATATTAATTATTACATCCGCGTGACGTAAAAACATTTTTAAAAAATGAAAAAAAGTAATATTCAACGGTACATTTCCGGTGTTTTTACCGCTCGTAGCGAGCGCTTGGTAATGACACGTGTGATAACCGTTTTTCACGGTTCGTTGAAAACATTTAGTTTATTTAATTTATCGTAGACAGGGTTTCGACAGCCGTGTATTGAGATTCCGTGCCAAGATGATATCCCGGATTCCCGAGTACGCCGACAGACACTTCATAATTAGAGTTTACCTGATGGACGACACCGTTTCGATCTTCGAACTTGCACCGAGAAATACAGGTCTTAGATTTTTTAAATGATCATTATTATTATTTTATATCGCAAGGAAATTCCATTCGCACTCGCATTTTCGAGTTCCTTTGAACCACAGGCTTTCGAAGATGTCTCTTTCAAAAGAGAATGCAAGTTCCTTTGCCGGGCCAAAATATTTACACGAATAAGAAACCGAAATATTACGAACCTCAACATTTTTACGTCGGAGCGACGTTGAATCTCTTCGAATTCCATTTTCTCGTCACTTCTGCCGACGATTATGCGTTGAGATACATGGAACTGAATTGCGACAAGGTTCGTTCAATTTTGTTTTACACCGTGAATTAATTTTTATTCCAATAATGGAGTTCTCAAAATAATATACATAAATTATACTTGCTTAGTTTCCAAAATCGAATGTGAAGTTGATTATGCAAAAATTGCGGGAGCAACTAAAACCGGTGTACGAAGAATTCGTATCGCTATACAGTCCGAAAGATTCCGATGGTGATTGTATTTTGGAGTACAGGAGATTGAGGTTTGTTGAAAAAAAAAGAACGAAACTTTATTTTAAAAAATTTTAAATGTCTCTGGAGATAGCGCAGAAATTAATTTGGGTTGAAAAAAAAAATAATAATTCAGAGAAGCACTGTGCAAATATTTTGGAGACGATATAACCGAGCACGAGATGATAACGATAGCCAGACATTATTCGTCGCACGAGAAGAGAGATCGACATTCCAGAGAATACGTGAGGTAATTTTTTACTTGTCACCCAATTTATTTATCACCATTTTTATCCATTATTAATTTTATTCATTCCCAATTTTATTTATTATCGATTTTATTGATTACTAATTTAATTTATTATCGATTTTACTGATTACTAATTTTATTTATTATCGATTTTATTGATTACTAATTTAATTTATTATCGATTTTACTGATTACTAATTTTAATTATTATCGATTTTATTGATTACTAATTTAATTTATTATCGATTTTACTGATTACTAATTTTAATTATTATCGATTTTATTTATTACTAATTTTAATTATTATCGATTTTACTGATTACTAATTTAATTTATTATCGATTTTATTAAACACCAATCCATACTAAAATTCGTTATTCTAAGCTATCAAACAAAATAGAAATCGATTCGATCTGTTCGTCCTTGTGCTTCAAAACAGACGTCTAATGCATACCGAGTTAACCCGACTCCTGTGGACGGAACTCGACCGTCTAAGAGAAGACGTCCATCATTGGGATCGCGCCTGTACCGGATATCTTCCTCGAAGTGAGCTCTACACGATTCTCCGAGGCTGCAGGATTCCCGTAGATCCGGAACTTTTGAATTCCATGCTCGATCAGTGAGTCTACTTGATTTTTCAAAAATACAAACAATCCTCTTTTCATTGTCCATGAAAACCTAATACTTGGGTGAATTTTTCGGTTTTTTTTAGTTTGAGGAAAAATGAGGAGGGACTCGTGGATTACAGAGATTTGTTCGAATTCATGGATACGAAGATAAATCCGGTTATTCCGATTCCACCGGTTAACACGAAAACAGCGTTATGGTGGGCCTCCGAAAAAGAACCCGATTGCGGCGCGGGTTTGAATTGGACCGAATTTTTAAGAGATCTCGACATCAAAGAAGACGAAAAATAAAATATCCACTAAATAAAGATTCAACAATCATTATCCTCGTAATAACAAATCTTCAATAAATGGAATTATACAAATCCTTTTTTATATTCATTTAATGAGAAAAATGGTTTTGGGTTAATTCAAGGAAATACGAAAAAAATTAAGGGTGATTTCGTGATTGTTTTTTTTTCTTCGAATGCATTTATTAATAACTAATGACGAGCGTACACCGTGACACACGCATATATAGTTCTATTTACACATCGTTTTGACTATACATCGTGTCGAGACGCCATCTATCTACCATGTAATATTATCGTTGCTGTTTTTTTTTGTTTTTTTCTTCTTTTTTTTTCAAATGTTTCGTCGTTGTTATTACTAAACAATATTACGTTCTACTATAAATACAATCGACACAACGGGTATAGTTAACGCTACGCGTTGATAGACGAGATAAAACACCGGTCTAATAAATATCGTTCAATCGGTAATCAATAGAAAATGAAAAGAAAAAACGTAATCCAATTTTATTATAGATAACATTTCCTCGATGATCGGTACGTTTTAATCAAATCCCGTACGAATTATTACGTTTTTCCCAAAAATTATTGGAACGAAAAAGTTTGAAATGTTTTTAAGTGAAACACATATTATAAACTTTTTAACGACAGAGCGTAATAAAAGTTCCGTTCTTTTTTGTAGTTTCTTTTATTAGCAATCGTCGCCTGGTTCAGGATTATCAATTGTTGAAAATGAAATTGGATTAAATGTAGCGATTTATCGAGTACGCCGACTTCGGATAAATTTTTACAAATATCATATTTTTGATGATATTCAATATTCGATATTGAATCTATCTTTCTCTAGATTGAATACCAATAAGTCTGCAAAACAATTATTCTGCCGTTTTTTTTCACGCTTCGAAACAGCATAGCGATCTCGAATAGATCATCGTTATCGCGATGACCACTCCTAAATTAGGTCAAAATCGTTAATCGACCATTTCCATCTCGCTCAGTCTTGTGGAAGAATCACAAAAAAAAAAATAAGAATTAAAAAGACGGAAATACGCTGAGCGGATTATTCGCGGATCGAAAACGTTCATATAGAGGTTAAAAAAAAATGGTTGCAAACATTTTCAATTACACTCGTACGTTGTTATAACATTTCTACAAGTTTTGCATTTGACGTAACAACAACTGATGTACTTGCATTCGCATCTTTCGAATATTTCTTCGGTTTTGGTTACGTGTCCACGACCGCAGCACAAATACTCGCAGCCTTCGTAGCCCGAACTACTGCCGTTGCATTGCCTGGACAGAAAAAAAAATCAATTATCGAAAAAGGTAATAACATAAAATACGAAGAATCACACACTGTCGCATAATTTTCTTTTTTTCATATAGGAAACGTCCGATTGTCGAGAGAAATTTTTAATCGAATTTCAGATGGGTTGAGATCGTTCGATCGGCGAAGAACCGACAGACGAACGAGAAACCACGCCCTCCGTGAAACGTCAAAAATAATGACCCGATAATAAATTCGACTGTAATATATTTAATACGCCGATGCGAGGCTGTTATTAACGTTTGAATTCCCTCGAAATTCAATGGCACGCCATCATCGTCATTACTATTTCCCAGTTCCGGCGAAGCCACGTATATTTCAATAAATGTCAAAGAAAAGTGAAAGCATACACTCGACTGGCGAAGATGAAAAAAAAAAACGGAAAATATTTCAAATAAATGTCAAAATATATACCTTTTTTTCAATTCCCAACAAATATGAAACTATTTACCATTGACAAGAATTGTACTTAATTATCAATCAGAGAATTATAATAATCTAATCATTTCGTATAATTTTCTCTTATATTCAATGGAATTTCTTTGACTTTCAATCCATATAATAAAAATAATAATAATAATAATAAATATAATAATATTATGATATATTATTATATTATATTATAATAATAATGATAATATTATGATATATTATTATATTATATTATAATAATAATGATAATATTATGATATATTATATTATATTATAATAATAATGATAATATTATGATATATTATATTATATTATAATAATAATGATAATATTTTATTTATTTATAATAATAATAATAATAAATAATAATAATAATAATAATAATAATAATAATAATAATAATAATAATAATAATAACAATTATTATTATTATTATTATTATAAATAAATGAAATATTATCATTATTATTATTATATAATATAATAATATATTATAATATTATTATATTTATTATTATTGTGTCTGTAATTCGTTCGTTGTTCCGTTGATCGATTGCAGTAACAAAATTCGTAACGAATCGCAGTAAAGGTGTCAAACAACAAAAAAAAACACCAAATCATCGAGGTCTCTCGGTTACGGTGAAAATTTGGCATATCGTTCAACCCTTCGATTCTGGGGTATTCGTGAGCGACGAAGCGAATCCAAGCGCGTTAACGTCGGCAAAAATATCATCGTCCCCGTAGGCTCGTCTTCACCGACCGATAAACGTTCCCCGAGAGCGCGTCCCGTTTCGTGTCCTGCGGATGAATCATTACAGACTCTCACACGGACGCACGTGCCGAACGTCGATGATTGTAACCGAGTCGAGGGCATCGGTAGCACGTCGTTTGATTTACGTTTGCGCGTAAATGTCGATGACAGTTCGAGGAGCACGGGGTCGAAATGGATTTATATGTGCATAAAATGCAGCATGGATTCCCCAGGAATTCAAGTTGAGACAATAAACGAGATTTATATCAACCGCGTCAATGTCGATGACGTCGGGGCGTGACGAGAAATCTGTTCTGATAATATTCGACGGTACGAGGCGTATGGAAAAAGTTAGAAAATAATAATTTCATGCGGTGGAATCGGATAAGAATAATAAATAATAACGAAATAAAATAATACGAAAAAAAGGTTCCATGGGATTCTGTAACCCTAAGAAATAGTAATTAAGAAAAAAATAATGTAGAAAATTTCAAACACTGTAAAAAATACACAAGATTGGATGTACCGACGATAATTGTCAGCAATTTTGTAGGACGAAGCTTATAATTGCTCCGGCAAAAGTTATCCCATTCACAAACGGGCTGACAAATTTGTCATTTCTAGAACAGGTTTTCCCGATGTTCTTTATAATACCCTAGCCAAGCAAAAAAAATATTATACATACACGTATGCATGTATACATGCACAAATACGTGCACACGTATAAAACATGCAAATTCGTCCACCCATCGCTCCGGGGCTTTCAATTCTCACTCATAATTACCGGCACGCACCCATAAATAAGACACCGTATGGAAGCTCTTCGTTCGAAAGAGAGAAAAAGAAAAAGACACGAATATATATAACCGTGAGGAGGTCCACGGACGAGATTGGAATTAGTACAACGCGGTACAAGCATAAACCGAAGGTACGACGGGCACCGAAGTCGGCAAAAGAGAAAAAATAAAACGAAGAGAAAAATCCGGAGAGGTATGAAAACGTAGAAAGAGAGGACGATGCGTTATTAGCGCCCCTGAGATTAAGTGTCGCGAGAGAGGCGTCGTGTTGGCCTCGAGCATTCAATACGAGAAGGCGATAACGCCGTGTGCGTCGGTTTAACTCGATATATACGCTAAACACATCGCGGTCATCGTTTTATTCGTCATCCACGCGGTCTGTACGTGTGGCCAGTACGTAATAAAGCATCTTATCCCGTCTGATCTAATCCAATCTAATCGTCAAACTTGTCTGGAAAAATACGCGTGGGCGGAGTGGTTCCCTTAAGATCGTGTGCTGGTCTTCGGTCGGTTGCAAAAAATATTAAACGTTGTTTTTCGGACCGCTACTGGTTAGCGATTCATTATTTTTTTAATGATAATTTTAATTAAGAATGAAATGGAAGCTAAGAAACTTCCAACGGATGTGGATTGTAAATATCTGGTTCAACGATTGCGCAGGGACTCATTGAAATGTAACACACGACGAAATTAATCGGGTAATCGCTTCGGGTCGGAAATAAAATCGTCGGGCGAGATACTTATGTGTATGTAACTTATTATCATTCCTAACGAATATATTTTCTTCATGAAAATAAAATATCAATGATTTTAAATTACTGGAATGGTAAATTGAATTAATTGAAATATATATATATATATGTATATATAAAGAAGAGCGTGCGTGGGTTCGTTTCTTATACAAATGTACAGTTTCATTCCGAACTTAATGAAATTTTGCATACTTTGCGTTCAGAATGAGAGGAAAATCACTGCCTATCTAAGATTTCGAAAAATCTACCTCCATCCCCCTTTCCAACCCTTTGAAGCAATGTTTTGGTACTTTTGGATGATAGTTTGCAGGCTTAGCGTACGTAAAAAGAGGAAAATTACCGTCTACCTGATGTTTCGAAAAAAAACTACCCCCATCTCTCGAATTGAAGCGCCTTCTCACTGCGTAAGCCCGGCCACTTCTGACGCGGGATGATAAGACATCCTATACGTACCAGAGCGCAGCACAGCTTCATTAGTATTACCATAATCCATCAACCCTTAGACGCCGACGCTACGTGCATCAGACAGCGGATGTAGCCCTCACGTTTAAGAAAATAAATAAACGTGTATAAAAAAGAGTTCAGTATTCAGAGCCAATTCGCTGAGGCGAGTAGACTCTTCCTTTTTTACAAATTCGTACGAGGGAATTTGATCGCGACCTATTTCAGCTAGTATGCAGATTGTAACACCTTTTTACGGAAACGCCACCAGATGCATCTTCTCGGCCGGTTTATAGATTATTCGATGGAAAATATATGGGCGCCAGCCACGCGCATAGCGTGACCCGACCGGGAAAAATAAATTCAATGATGGAAACTAAGAGATGCGGGGAAATTCACCGGACTAGCCGCATCCTTCACTGAGGGTAGAGGGGCGGTTCGGGGAAATGGAATCTTCGGGATTCTGAGCGTTGCCGGGGAAATAATTTGACTTGCACGCTGAAGATTACCGGAAAACGTGACACGATTTTATTCAAAATCTTCCACGCACAGTGAGAAGAACACAAGAATAAACAAAAATAGATAAATAAATCCTCACGGATTTCAGGGACAACAATACACAATTACCTACTAGAATCGGACACCGCTACTCAGTTCACCGCGCCGATTCCCTACGCGAACCGCGGAAAAAACAATACACAAAAAAACAGGAATCGACGTCGCGATCGCGGAACCAAACCCGAAACTCGTCATTCGATTGCGTGTGCCCTACTATTTTTTCGTAAATACCGTTCTGGCCGACGCAACCAACCGAAAACGCAACGCGAAACGTCACACCCGACCTTCACCGCCGGGAATATCCCTCGGAACGCGAGAAGGGATTTTCTTTCGGCCCGGGACTGGTCCACTGGCGACCATCGATTCTACCAAACTTCCAAAAAGAATCGGGGACCCAGTTCGCTGGAATCCTTGCCCGGGAAATCAAGCGTGCGCGCGACACACTAAAAAAAACCCAAAAGCTCGCGGCGGGTAGGTCTCGAAATCCCGAATCTCATTCGGCCGAAAACCATCTTCACGCGGTACAACGCGTGAAGCGAGCTACGCCACTATATCTATATATACGTTTTCGGCAGAATGAGATTCTGGATTTCGAGACCTACCCCTCGCGGCACTGCTGACCCCGAAAGAAAATTTCCCGACCCTCCAGGAATTCACGGAACTACAAGATCAGTGGAAAGATCCTACCTTGATGCTGTTCCCTGCCTCTATTCTAGGCGTTACAATATATATGCGTATATCCACACCGTTTAATGGAAGAAGCAATTCCCCGAACTCATATGTCAACCAGTTCCGACATTACATGTTACTCGTGATAAAAAAAAAGAAAAAAATTAAATCGATTAAAACAAATAAAAAAAAGTTCAACCGGACACTCGCGGTTGCTCCAACACGATCGTTAAATCGAAAAGGTTGAAAAAATGAAAAGCTCGGACGATCCGCAACGTGCGAGAACCCCTTCTGCCCCCCTTGCCGGCGCGCGTTGCATCGATAACGATCTACGGCGTTGTCGTCGCTGTATCGCAGCCGTTGTTGCAATGTTTCGCGTACGATATGGAGAACCTTCGATGAAAGAAATTATCACGAGATGTGCATAAAAACCGTGGAGCGGGTTATTTATATATGTGTGTGTAATATGGATGGGTTTTGGTACAGGACGTTGTAAATAGTTTGCATGTACGATATGATCCGCAACGTACGAAAAGATCCTTAAGTATATAACCAGCGTCCGGAATACGTTGCTGTTTGATATCTCGGTGTTTGGTTATATTGCCTTTGAAGCTTGTTCGAAACGTCCCACGTATAATAAAATAACCGAGGCATATACGCCCCAATGCATTTGCTCGAAGAGCATCCATGTACACCTGGCGTAATATCGCCAAAGAGAGACTCGAGAATTTAAAGAAAAAAATATGATGAAAGATTTTTAAAAATTGAAAAAAAAAATATGAAGAAAGGATGAAGGTTGACGCCCAAAGGCTTGCCTGTGCCGATGACGAGCAATATTTCCGAGCAAGAGGCTTCGTTCTCTCGTTCGACGATCGTAACTGAAGTCTTGCGGAAATAGCGAACGCAGATATTGCAATCGCTTCGAAAACGCGTTTTGCAAATTTTTTTTGAAGGGATCGATAGATCCGAATACGAATTAGCATCAGGAAAGACGAAATTGTCGCAAATGTTTCCGTAAAACGTACATTTTTTAATTTAAAATTTTTTTTAAATTCATATTCAAAGGTCGGGTAATTAAACGTTGCCTTTTCGCTTCAGTCGCCTGTTGCAAGGACGAACGCTTGCAGCAAAAGCTCTTTCGAGTCTTCTCCGAGTCTTGCAAGTAAATGATAGAATATATGTATTGGAAAAAATGTTATTTTAAAGAAAAGAAAGAATTAAATAATCATCTCTGAACTGCGACCAGAGCCAGTCATACGCGGTTTTGTCGAGCTCCGCTTACTGAACGTTTCGTTATTGCGATATATCTTGGCTTGCGATTATTTCGCTGTGGCTGCACGGAAACGTTGCACTTCGGTGCCGGGACGTTGAAACGATTTTGCACGTTTCGAATGGACATTATTAGCGCGTGGGGCTCGTCGTCGTCGTCGTGGCTTCGGCTTCGAATCGTTTCGAGTTTACGGCTCACGAGACTACGCCGAACGTCGACGTGCCTCCGGGGTACGGATTGACTTCTGGTTTCCCCATCCCCCGGTCGGTCACCGAGACAAGATAATTTCAAACTTGACGACTGATTTCTTTTTTTTTTTTTTCGGGCGAAAATATAACCGACCAGCTTTTGCACGTCGCGCTCGCCCGATATAGCTCACCGAATAATCGCGACGTAGGATTATGGTTCACACACTTGAAGGAACTACATTTTTTAATTTTTGTTTTGTTAATTGAGGTTGTCTTTTAATCTGGGTGTCGAAGACGCGCCAGATTTATCGATCTCATTGACGATATATTTTAGACGCAGTAACGACTCAAATCTCTCTGGCATTATTATTATTATTATTTGTTTTTAATTATTTTTATTATTATTTTTATCATTATTATTTTTATTATTATTTTTATTATTGTTGTTCTTGTTATTGTTGAATGCATATTAATAACATTATTGAACTATAAATAAAAAAATTATTAGGTTTAGTTACTGAATTATTGAATCTAATAATTCTATTATCATCCAATTTTTAATCATTTTTTCTGCTGCCTTCATAGGAACAATTTATCTTTTTTTTTATTACTGATTAGTGATTAAATACTTTTATTTTATTATTTTCATCCATTTATCCTGACTCGTGTGCCAGGAGACTTTTCAGGTTTTAGTATACATATACCTCTCTCACTCACTCTCTTCTTCCCTACTGTTGCCGCAGCAGCACAATAATTTCAGTATCATCAATTCTCGTCCAATTGATAATACGCATTGATGAATGAAGGAAAGAAAACGTTCGCAGCTTTACGGTAAAATTTTCGTACAACGGGGTTACTTGCCGTACGAGTCGAGGTAACGAGTTTATTGTGATATCTCGGAATGATCGATGCGTCTCCGAATTGAAACTCACGACTGCGAGCCTCGATGATCCCCCTTTCGACACAATAATCGCGAATCAAGCGACAAAGACTTCTCGAACCTTCGAATAATCATCATCCCAAATTCAAATATTCCTCGCAACATTATTTTCCTCTTTCAACTCGCGACAAGATAATCGCGTGTAAAAATCGTCAAATGAATATGGATGCAAAAATTTTCGATTCCCGTTTCACGAAAGTCAAGAAAAGTCAAGAAGGCGAAGGAAAAAAAATAAGTAATAATCGCAATCTCCTAGAACGATTAATAATTCGTTGCATATTTTTTCTTCTTTATTCGAAAGACCGCAGGAACCGAGATTAAAACCCTACCCACGACAATATCTCGCGCTCTAAAGCCGATCTCTCGCGAAATTCATTGAAAAAGTTATTAAAAAAAAAAAAAAATGGCAAAAAAAATGCGCGACCTCCACGCATAATCCGGTAACACAGTCTCCTCGCGGTATTATAGCTTCGAGTGCATAAAAATGCGTCAGAGCTCTGTGAGAACTGGACAAACTGGCGGATTTATCAGCACATTCCTCGCTGAAGAGTTCAAGGCCATTCGCCCACGCACGCGATGGACGTGTAAAAACGCTGTCGATATTTTTCTTCATACAACAACAAAAAAAACGAAGAGAGCAAACAAAACCAGTAAGCTTTCACGCGTTTTTCTCTCTGGTTTTTTTCCCGCGCGAGTTTCGAAGTTCCGTTTTTCTCTCAACCCTTTGGTCGTTCTCGGTCTTTCTTCTCCACGTCGCCCATTTCTCACCCTTCAATCTCCTTTTGTACTCGCATTCCGTCCCGTCTCGTCTTCCCCGACACGTTGCCAAACCCCCTAGCAAGTTCCTCCTTTTTCCTCAACGTTCGTTTATTTGGTTTTTTTTTTTTTTTTACTCGTTTACTTATTTATTTTCTCGGTTTGGTAGCTTTGGAATTTTTATTTTCGCCGCTCACTGCGGAGGTGTGGCAGAGAAATAAGCAAAGGGTTCGCGTTTCCGAGGCGCTGCCCGAACCGGACATGACGGACGAGCAAAGAGCGATGCATCGAACAACCGTGATCATCGATAATCTCAATCGTGATGATAAATTACTCTTTTTTTTTTTTATCAACATTTGATCATTTCGCCGTACGGAAATTTGAGAAAAAAGTCAAAAATTACCTTCCGATGGTTCCGAGACTGCCTCGTTTGGTGTCCGGAAGACAGTAATCCGGGCTCTTGGTCGTGTAGAGCAAATTGTCGTGATGATAGAGAGGGGGGAGACGGCTTCCCGATCTCGGTCGTACCTCGGCCGCGGTTGAGTATCGACGAAATAATCGGGCACCGGCTACGGCCGGTCCGCTCGAACCCAATCCCCGCCAACAGGTTCGCACGCTGCAGGAACCGGAAACACCGTGGCATTTGCACTCCAGAGTCAACGACTGTTCGACTGCCTGTGAAAAAATTGTAAATGTTCTTGAATCAACGTTAATTGTTCTGGAATAATAATAATAATAATGGTGGAAACTTAAAAAAAAGCAATCGAAGAAATAAATGAATTGAAAAAATAATTGTTATTGATAAATGATCAATAATTATTATTTAGAAGAATATAGTTGATTGTTATTAATTAATAATTAATATTTGATATAATAATGATATTATTATGATTATTTATTATTATTTTAC
The DNA here is from genome assembly GCA_963971145.1 of Sussaba pulchella. Classification (NCBI taxonomy): domain Eukaryota; kingdom Metazoa; phylum Arthropoda; class Insecta; order Hymenoptera; family Ichneumonidae; genus Sussaba; species Sussaba pulchella. Next base: position 21,117,418 of record OZ020165.1, read on the forward strand.
TATATTATATATTATTATAATTATTCATTATTGATTATTATTAATTGAAGATTAATTAATAATTAATACTTGATATAATAATAATAATGGTGGAAGTAAAGAAATAGAAATCAAATGAATAAATAATTAAATTAATTTATTATTATTGATAATTGATCAATAGTTATTATTTAGAAGAACGAAATTGATTGTTATTAATTAATAATTAATATTTGATGTAATAATAATATTAAAATAATTATCGTTTGTATCAAAAAAATTAATAATGAGTCAATAATCAGTACTAAAAAATATATTTATAAAATATATAAAAATAATTTAACAAAATGATAATAAACGAACCCTGCGTCCGGCGCGATTATTGTGCATGTTAACGGCGTGAATGAATTTGCCGATAGGCCCGGAACCCGGCGGACTCGCGCCCTGAAGAAACCTCTTGGCCATTCTCGATGCCGATCGAACGTCGTCCCCGCAGCCGCCCCACTTGAAAGCGTTTCTCGCGGATAGCGCCCCGAACGACACGGAAGTCGAGGCGAACGAGGTCGAAGACGTCAGAGCCGACGGCGACGGGGGTTCCCGCCTCGGCGGAGTCGCGCACGAACAAGCGGCCAAACTTCCCAGAGCGCAGCCTCTCGCCAATCTCCAAACTGCAGCGGCTGCCGACAACGCGTAAACGAACGCCTGTTCTCTCGTTCCTGATCATCGTGACGCGTCGGAAAACACAATAAAAAACATATGTATGGATAGAAATTGATATGAAAAATTACGTTTACTATCGTCGAATCGTCGTAAAGGTTTTTTTTCGATCAAACACCAAACCAGGGGACGATTTGACCCTGCTCAGCTTTGACTGCCCGCCATTTTGAATTCGGTCGGGCGATTGAGTTGAAAAAATTCTCAAATATACTTCGAACATTGTTACATGAATTGATAATATTAAAAAGTGAGATTGGAATTATTTACGCGGATAAAAAAATCATGAAACAAAAATGTTTGCTCGCACGTAGATGACTAGGACTAAAATGACCTCGTGTGTGGTCCAAGGGTTGAAACAACCCTTCGAGGGTGCGCACGATTCGTTTGAAACGTTTATTGCGTGAAATATTGTGGCAAAAAGTAGGGAAAAGATATATTTACGTCGAACGAGTCGATGCGAGAGAGCTCATTAACGGCAAACGTTTTTCAACACTGTGGGAACCGAAAACCTGGGAACGCAAGGACGTCTCTCGGTCTTTCCCTTCCTCTCTCTCTCACTCGAGGATTCTATCTGTGTATGTATGTGTATATGTACGCCCGAAAAGGCAGACGTTGAAACGAGAAAAAAAGCCCGTTCAGCAGGAAAACACGTAATGCTTCTTTTTACACCTTAATAGCCTCTAATTATGTACCAGCTCGCCAAGCGTTCTTTTCTTCATCTCCATTTCTTTTGATACATTCGGGAGGAGCTCTCTTCGTTCTCTCGTTACGATGTTACATACATGCACTTCGAGACGTCGAGACGAATTTTTTTTCTCAAATATTTATTTTTCCTATTTTTTAGAATTCTTCTCTGCAAAAATAAGAAAAATTATCGACGTACCGGTGAGTAAATCGGGCGAGTATTTGGGAGCTCGCTCGATGCTGCTGCAGTTCCATCGACGATTACGAAACGCTGATTGACAAACCGCAGACGTGTCTTTCGCTGCTTGGACCAGACTCGGCATCACGTCCGGCGCTGTTCTGCATGCCCTCGCTTGTTTCCTCTCCAACAGACCCGCACTTCTCGCGTTTGTGCAGCCTTCCCTCGTCCACGTTCGGCCGATCTCCGACGTTTTCCCCAAAGCCCTGTTGACAGAGAAGAATTACCGATTTATATCGAAATTCCCTTTCGCCATTTTTCGGATTATCCACGATGAAAAATAAGTTTTTGATAGAAGATTACACAAGCAAACTATTTGAGATTCTTATTTTTATGTTTGCGAGCTTAGCGAAAAGCTCTGTCGACGCTCGTGATCACCAAAATTATTATTATTACTGATAGAAAATAATATCAAGTCATCTAATCGAATGATTGATCAATCAATTATCAATCAGTGAACTAATAAAATTAAATTATTCAATAAAATGGACTAACTCTTCATCTTTTCGATTCAATTAATTTTAATAACAATTATCGTGGTAATCACTATTGTTGTTGTTATTATAATTGTAGTAATTATCGATTATTCGGCAAGACTACGCATTTACGCAAAAATCAGTAGATTCCATCCAGAATTCGACTTTCCAGCGATTGGCCATGAATTCGAGATTTTTCTTTGTTATCTCTCCTCAAGATGGAATAATAATCGACGTACCGTGCACGTACGAACGTATAACGCTTTGCGCGCTCGTTTTCAAACGAGTACTTACTCCACTGACGCGAAACGCGAGAGGCAGGCAGCGGCATTTGGCCGAGGCCGTAAATCAAGGGTGAATTTCGAAAATTATAGGGCATGAAACTGAAAGAGGCGCCTTTAGCGCCCTCCGATGGGCCGCTCCGCTCGATTCGGGTCGCGTTCTCCGCGAAGCACTTCGGCCTCGCGGACGCTTGCAAGGGGTTGATGCTGCTGTTGGTGGCAGTGGTGGTGCTCTGCCAAGCCGTACCCGGTCATTGCTATAGGGTGGTATAATTATTACCAACACTTGAAAGTCGAAATGGCTCGAAACGCGAGTGAGCGAGAGAGATTTGAGCGGCTTGAACATTGCCTTACACCCGGGCTTGAATTCGATCATGCACAGCCGAGAAGGAAATAATTCCAGAAGGCGGGAATGACGTTCACGAGTGTGGAATGTACGTCTAGACGCGTTTATAACAACTCTCGGTGAATCTACCGAGCCGCACGCGCGGCAATGGTTCGATCGCCAACCGCGTATCTTCCTCGAGCGGCTATATCTGAACGGGTATCAACTTTGCGAAATTACCCCATCAAAATGACAATATATACGGGTTTATAGAGCGTAATTTGAATGAGATTGATACGGCAGCAAACTAGGGAATTCTTATTTAGGTCATTTTACCCATTTCGATAATATCAGCATTTTTAAAGCTTCATTTTTTGAGAGATTCTGAAAATATTGTTTTAGTCAAGTCAATAATGTTCGATGATTGTATTCAATAAAGATAATATTTATTTTATATGTTTTGACAATCTTCGGTTCCATGATGAATTCGGGGACGTAATTGCTACAATTATATTAATTTTTATTTGATTAATTATACCTTTTCAAAACAATATAAAGAAATATCAGTAATAAAATATTTATCGTAATTGAGGAAATTTTATTATACATCATCATATTATTGCTCCACATATAGCATGTAATAAAATAAGAACAATAATGATAAAGAGTAAAATGATATCATAATATATAATCAAATTTAATAAGCACGAGGACAATTAAATCCCATCAATTGCACCGTGAATACTTTCTCCATATATTGGGGATATTCACCTAACGAATGCACAAATTTGTGACAAAATATAACGGGACTGAGCCACGCGATGTAAACGAAGCGTGCGAGGCGACGAAATGCAATTCGAATCGCGCGAAACATCGATGAGAATAAAATTAAATCACCATCGAAAATTGCGCTTTCGTATGAGCGACAGGCTAATTTACCGGATGTCCAATAAAACGAGTGACCATCTCAGTCTCTCGTATCGCTTATGCGTGATACGGTTCGATGCAAAGAAATGTCTGTCAAACGTTAATCGCTATAATTACCGTCACGATGGGTGCAAATTAAGACGTTGCTCCTTGTACGAAACTGCCAGTCTCGCTTTCTCTTCTCCCGAACCTTTTTTTTAATCCCCCATCGAATATATAAATGTATATTCGCTTTCGTACATCTCAAACCCGACTATAGCATTTATCAAAACGATTATACGAACCATTTTTTCCTCCGTAATAAAAAAGAACAATCGACGTTGAAGTAGAATTTGAAAAAATGCCGGAACGACTCGGTTTGATGTTTTGTTATTTTTTTTTTGCTGCACTATACAGCGGCCTCCAGCAGATCGGACTGGAGATTTTGAATTGTTTCTGACGACTCATGAACCTCGAGAGGGGGGGGGGGGCAGTGAGATAGCACAAATTAATAAGCACAACACAGCTAGAATGAGCGATGAAACAAGAAAAGAAAGAAAAAACAAGTGAGTGCAATATGTAGAAGATAATGTGACACGACACTATCGGATAAGCTGCAGCACGCTTCCAATGGCTACAAGATTCACTTAAACTAATATCACGAACTCATACATATGAATGTTACGACGTCGAGATCGAAGAACTCGTTCGTGTAGATCATTTCGATACGCCGGAAGAACGATCCGGGCAAATGAATAATATGCGGTAACCAATGAGCGGGGGCGCGCCTGACGTTGTCTCTGTGCATTGCATTACATACGGGACGCGCAATTTACTTGATACAAGATACTACGGTTATTTTTTTTTTAATTTTAAATATATTATTATTATTATTTTCATTATTATTATTGTTATTTTTATTTATGAATTGAGCTACTTTCCTAAATAGGTACAACGCGCGTAAACCGTAGAATTTTTTATCATAACTATTGCAATAATTAAATTTTAATAAGTTGATATTTGATAATAAATATTATTTTATTATTGTTTTTTTTTCCTGATCTCGTGGAACTTTTTTATCGGCACGTGCATTCGCCAGCGACGAATGATTTGGACACAGAAGAAAGAAAGAGAGAAAATTATGTCGAAGAAACGTGTGGCAACATCGTCTTAAATCAAATTTGTGACATTTAAGCGCGCGTCGATCCTCCTCTGCGTCAGACGTTCTCTCGAGTTTTAATTTCGCACCGGAAATCAATGTCTCGAGTTTAACTGCAATAACTCGTTAGTTCGAAGATGGGAATAATAGCGGTGCCGAGCGGTTATTAAACCGGAGAGACAATGGCGACCGTCATTTACGATCACCACGTATGTATATTCGTCCATACACATGTTTCGGAATTGAATTGGAAGTAAAAAAATGCCATATGCGCGCACACGTGAATGCACTTCGGGTACTCGTAAATTTAATTTACGATTGTTGTTCGAAAAAAGAGGAATTTATGTATCTAAGCAAATGTCCTGTTTCAGGCATTGAGTATCGTATGGTTGAAAAAAATGTTTGTTTCATTTATGACCCTCTGCATGCAGCCTCGTTTGTCGTGAACGGAGCAAACAATATGTCGATTGCTTTCATTCATGTGAGCACACGCAAAATGGCAATTATCGTTGGTGGGAATATTTCCATGCAGAGAAATAACCCAAATTATTATTGCGATTCAAGATATTATTGTTATTCCTCTTATCTATGGAAGCTGGTAATTTTATTTCCTTAGTTACCCATGGAAAAAGGAAAAAAGATCGAACTAGACACTGGATTCTCGATTACTCGATAATTGGATTTACGATTATTCCTTTGTTCGGTTGTTCAATTATTCGACTGTTCAATTATTTATTTTTTCGGTTGTTGAGTTCTTCGATTGTTCCATTATTCAATCATTTAATAGTTTCATTATTCAATTATTAAATTATTCGTTTGTCCAATCTTTTACTTGTTCGATTATTCCATTATTCAATTTTCCGATATTGCAATAAATTGCTCTAATGATCGTTTCTTTTCGAATCCATGCATACTGCATAATCCACGAGTAATATAAATAATAGACTCTTCTGCATATCCCCCAACAACTTTTTTTCTCTCTTTGCTCGTGCGAAACACCGTTGAACAGTCGTTGAAGGGGTTAAAGCGCGCGAAAGATGGTAAGACGATACGAAATAACGAAGAAAGAGTCGATCGAACGTTCGCCCGCGCGTTTCCGATCGTAAAGAAGAATCTTTATAAGTTTGATAATAAGCCGGCGCCTACGATCGACGTACTCGAACTCGGCGGCGAGTTCACGTATTATTATACCACCACCGACGCCGATATTAACGCGACGCAATATCGTAACCTCTTTGAAAAGAAATGAGAAGTATTATTTACGAGCGGAATGTCGCGATGATCGCGCTTCCCGTCCAATCCGATCGTTTTATCTCACGTGTGCTCACCCTTCGCCGAGCTCTCTCAACCCCGAGACTTTAATCCTCGCTATCAATCGGTTTTACTTAACATTCTCGAATCTTCGATACTGAAAAATAAAACAATTTTATTCCGACGGCCCAAGAATTTTCACTTTTTAAACCATTTAATTCCGATATTTATTGTCAAATTTTATTGCTTGTTCGTAAATGGCAGAAAAATATTTTATCCCACGGTACATAAAAAATTGTATTCTCAATTTAATTCTGGATTATTGCTGAATTATTAATGTTGCAGCTGCACGGTTCTATAAATATTTGCAAAGATTGTATATATAGTAGTAATAATAATAATAATAATAATAAAAGATTTCTCTGAGAAATAAATCAATGAATTGTACTATATTGTAATGAATATTGACAATATTATAAAATGCATTGGAACTATCAGTAGAGAATAAGAAAACCTCGAATTATTTCTTTAGAGGTAAAAGTAATTTCCATTCTCTCGAGGGCACAATCGTGTCATAAACTTCGGTAAGCTGTTGGTAAATTGCAATATTTTGCATTCTGCTGGTGCTAATTGGTTTGTTCTCGTTTGACATATGTAGATAACAAATATATCTCATGTGATATTTATATTAATAATTTTCGGGACTCGTACATGCCTCGTGAGCTTGTACGTAGCGTGAGAGTTATTTTTATCACACAGCCAGCTGCTTCGTAAATTTATCGCGAACAAACGTTCGAATATTTCGATAAATTCCAACAATAACCTCGATTGAAATAATAATTTATTCAATTAAACGCAGATCGTTGTTTATCGATTTTATAATTTTTTCTCTCGTCATCCAGTTGGTCCTTCGGGAATTTAAGTGGACTGCACGGATTTATAACTGATTCGCAGATCTATCGCGAGATACGAAGTTTCAAGTACGATCGTGAGACAGTCGCGCGATTTGGGGCAAAGGGGGAGCTAAGACCGAAAGACAAACGGTGAAGGGTGGTGCCCGCGGTGATTATTCATCTGTGGAAGCATCGGGACCGAGGCCTTGGGGTGTGGTTGTAATTAAAAACGAGAGGGAATCAAGGGCAACAGAAGGGGCAGAGGGGGGTGCAAAGATGAGATGGCACTAGCGAGGGGTTAGCCGAAAGAACGAAGGCATAAGTATGAAATAAGAGAAAATAAGCAACCAACCCACGATGTAACATCGTTGTTCATATGGAAAACACGGACCTAATTTATAAATCAAGATGCAGCCGCCGACTGATTCGACCTATACGGATAATACTTCAACGAAGTTGTATTTTTAAATTTTATTGATGACTCTCCAAATCTCAATTAATTCAGATATCAAAGCAGAATGAAAAATGAAAATGATCAAATTTTAGGAAGCAAGATTAATTTAAAACTATAAAATATTGCTTTGATCAAATAAGCAGAATGAAGAGAATGAAATCGGATTTAAATTGAAAAGCATCCGAATGAGAATTCTGATTCCCAATGAAATGTAATTCTAATTGGATTGTCTTACGACAGGAATAACAGAATGATTAAAAACCTGGAACTTTCTGTCTAATTCAATCTTAGTTGGATCAAAGAAATTGCTTTTTCATGTAAAAACAACTGTAAATAAACCGAGATATACAAAACGTGGTTCAATGAATTCCACTCAACGATCTATCAACCCCTGAATCCCGTCGTCCTCGATGCTCAAAGATTCGGTCAAACAATTCTTCGCAGCACCGTCAGCGCCTGAAGGGCGCGCGTTCTGGATCCACGGGTTTTTCGCGCGCTTCTTCGTGCAAAATGTATGTATGAATGTATGTATTGTAATTGGTTCGAGGTTTCTCCAAGGGGCGAGGGGGGCTTTCTCCATTTCAAAGGGAAGAGCAAGGGGAGGGCTGGGAGAACAGCCGGAGCAGCAGCAGCAGGGCGCACGCAAAACCACCATCACTCCTTCATTCATCATTCTCGAAGGCGTCCGCCTCGCGCTCAACCCCAGCAGCGGCACTTCCGCTACGGACACACCGCCATTTAATTCCACGCTTATCCTTTCAACCGTTCGGGCTATGAAACCTACGATTTCTCGGGATAATTACATCGACGAGCACGATATCAAGATAATAAAACGGACGAGAGATAAATTTAAACAAAATAATAAAAATAAAAATGTTCAACAACTACAAAAGTATGTCGAACTAGTGGCAAAGAGAATTAAAAAGAATATGCGAAAAAAAGGAGAAGAAGAAGAAGTGGAAACGACATCCGTAGCGGTAGAATCCGAAGAGAGGAAAATATAATAAAGAGATATATATGATTGTGATATATAGTGATATGGATAATGTATACACAGACAGTGGGACACACACACACAGGGTCCAGACACAATCCATGCCCGACGTGATCAATAACCCACGTCACTTCTTTGTTCCCAATTAAATTCGTCAATGTCCTTCCCTTCTCTCTGTGCAGCAAAACCCTATGACGTTATTGTTATTATTATTATCATCATTGTTCACTATTATCATTATTATTTCTCTCGTACAAATTGTTACGATTATTCTGACGAGCACCGTTGGAATTGATACGATTCGTTTCTTCCCTCGCTTTTCATCCCCCATACTCAATTATTTCGCCAAAACTATTTCAACGAAATAATTCGGTCGCCCGTCTTTTCATTAAACGAAATTCCTCGAATATATTCCATACGTGGAAAAATAAAAAAAATGAATAAACGAAACGGATGATGAATAAGATAGCAGCTCGATCGCGTATCGTTGCCCAATTAAATTAATCGATCATTGGCCAATGTCAACAGCTCGCTCGGGGGTCAACATAATTCAATAATACCCCGAAGACGCGAGGATAATATATGTTGAAGAAATAATTAGAAAATTTCGTTGGGGGCGGGGAGGAGGGGAGGCGATCGCAAGCCACGGGACCGGATAATTGGCGATTATTTATTAGGCCCCGAAGGTTTCTTCGTAATTTATAACTATTCTTGTGGTTTCGAACGGGTGGCGAGAGGGTGGGAAGGGAGGGAGGAGAAGATAAACGCATCTTGGTGGGTTCGCCACATCATCATCGTCGTCGCGGCGGCGGCGGTGAGGCGCGACTCAGGCCCTCACACGAAGAGTTCGAGGAGCAAGAGGAGAACCCAAAGGATTATGATATAGACACACCGGGCCCGCTGCTAGCTCGCTTCTTCGTCTACACTCGCTTCATTTCGTTCATCCTCAGCCCGAACGATTCTCTCGCACGCTTATTTCGTGTAGTTTTTTTTTCTCTCATTCTATCTCGAACTGTACGGCTTCTCGCTCGCGCTTGGTAAACTATTTGTTTCTCATTAACAGGACTACATTAATCTTTCGCGAGAATGGGAGGGAGAGGGGTGGCCAGGGAGGCGAGGAGGCTGTGCCCCGTCGATCGTGAGAGATCGTGAGAGATCATTGGGGGAGGGGGAGGGAGTTGAAACTTGCAAACTGCTACTTACGGATTTGGATTACTGTATGATCTATTTATGAGTACTCTGTTGGTGAGCTATCATTTTCTGGCTTTCTCATGGACGTTTTTGTGCATTGCCTCGAATTTGGAGGTAGCAGCTTGCAAGGTTCAAATTGCAGCTCGTTTTTCCTTTTTATAAAGTCAAGATTAAGCTTCGAGAAATGCAAATCTCTCCAAAATGCTATAGCTTCGACCGATCCACACCAAATGTCATGCATGGTACGAAGAAGTGGTATTCGATAGCTGTAGCGAATGAGCTACAGTGATAAGAGTATATTTTTCAAAAACTTCAAAGTCCCATTTAATATAAATTGCTTCCAACATTCAAACCAAAACCGCCTTAATAAAATTGCGATGGTCCAACCTTGCCTAAAATCCGAATCGGCTACATTTAACCAAATCATCAACTACCTGTTTTTTTATTAATCAACTATTTGGTTATTGGGTTTGTTCGGAGTTCTTGAGAGTCTTCGAATTAAATAATTTCGGATAATCTTGTTCGTTTTTCTTCCGTCGATTCAACACATTTTCCGTTTAGCCAGTAACGAACGAACGGAGATTCATACTCACAGCCACTTGATGCACGTTCCAGTCGGTACGATAATCATCAGCGCGATAATGGGAACGATCCAATAATACGTTTTTGAAACGTTTCGACAATTGTTTACACGCATTTTTTCAAATGATCACATTCTCAGAAAACAATTGACAACTTTTTATTATTATTTTCTTCTTTTTCCGCATTCACTCACACGCGAGTACGAATGATCCGCACTGAAGATCGGCGATCGATCTAAACGTCATCAGCGTTGCGGTTCGACCGAACGGTGAGAAATTTTAATTACAAAAATCTGGATAAAAGAAAACACTCGGATCACAAACACGTTGGAGATTTGCGAGATCCATTGGACGTACGATGATGCCGAATTACGGCAAGTCGAGATTTTTCCATCGCAATTATAGAGCAATCACATGAAAATGCGAACACCGAAACTTGCGTCGTTCTTTCGGACACCCCTAATCGGCCCATCATCATCCGGGCGGCATTTTTCTTTCGTGTCTACCACAAAGAAATCGAAAACTTCATCGTCGATCCGATTTTCAAAAAAAAGAAGTAAAAAAATTGATAACAATCTATCGTTATCTCTCGAACGATTAATTCGATCGCTGGATCGTTGATTGAATTGGAAAATTGTTGAATCGTTTGTTTATCGTGGAATTTATTTGAACTCGTGGGTTAAGGGTTCCGCCGTGGACTCGGTCGTTCGTTTCTCCCTAACTCGAGCCGATATCGTCCTGGCCGACAACTCCGAGGTACTCGAGACGTTATAGTATCTCCGGAGGCGAGTGGCGAATGGTTCACAGCGACTGTGGCGGCGGTGGTGGTGGTGGTCGTGGTGGTTGTGGCGGTAGCGATGGTTATGGCGGTGGTGGTGGTGGTGATGGTGGTGGTGGTGGTTCGGCCGGGAGTACCGACGGCGTGCTGGTTACAGGTGTCCGAAAGGGAGCAGCCGGAACGTTATATACATATATGCATGTGTATTATACGACAGGATACGAGGAGTCCTATTCGAGGACGAGGTATAGTCGCGGTGGTGGTGGTGGTAATAGTGGCGGCTCGGGCGAATATGATGAACGCATGAAACGTAGATTCGTCCTGATAAATGGCAATGGAGTCGGCGCGTGGACTAACCAAAATTTTATCGCTTAAATGGCGATCAACGTTAATTGCACGAAAAATAATTATACGATATTATTTATTATTATAATACAAATAATAATAATAATAATAATAATAATAATAATAATAATAATAATAATAATAGTAATAATAATAATTAATTATTATTATTATTATAAATAATATCGTTAAATCATTTTTCGTGCAATTAACGTTGCCATATATAATAATATTATATAATATAATTAATACATAATAATACAATAATATAATGAATATATAATAATATAATATACATAATTAATTATGATTTATTATTATTATTATTATTATTATCATCATTATTGATCGAAAAAAAAGATTTAGTAATATGATTAAAAAATCAGTGAATTATCAATTAAATGATTCAATTCATTTTATAGTATTTTATTCGTGCTTAATATTATAATCATTTAGTATTCACCATTGATTGATTTATCTATTATTAACATAAAAAGATGGTGAGAAACGATTGATCATGATTTTATAGGAAAAAAGACAGAGGGGGAATAAGAATGTATGTAAAATATTACACCGTGAAGATGGAGATGAAGGACGATTCGGGATGTGCCCGACCACCGTTTGCGAATCCAACGGCTATCCAATAACCATCTGTCACATTCGGAAGCGAAAGCGGCAGCATTGAAAACACGCACGCATCAAGACCATACGCACTGGACTTTCATTCAACATTTTCGCTCTCCCTCTCCCATTCTCTTTCTCAACACTACGTACCGTATACCGTACATTACAGTACAAGATTAAGAACTACTTCGCCTCCTTCTATCTCCTCCTGTCATATTATTTTCGTTATAAATACTCATTACAAAAAAAAACTAATCATCACAGACCGGTACGTTATGTGTCGGAAAAACAATTATCACCGAGCCGAACAATTTAGGGGATGAAAAATTCGTTCTTCGTGGAAGACGAATAACGGAAAAAAAAAAACGTTAGGAAACGATGTTAAAAAAATGTCAATGTCACAGATGCGGAGCGCGCGTGGTACGTGAAAGAAAGAAAACGATTTTTTCTGGGCTAATTGTCTGGGCCTTTCGTGTGTCAGTTCCCGCGAGCGATCTCGCGATGATTATCGGGGGGGAGGGCAGAAGCTCGAGAGGGAGCGTGTAAGAGTGACGGAGAAAGATGAAGAGCGAGGAAAAGGAGGAGGAGAAGCGGAGATCCTTATTCGTGCGCGGACAACGTGTAATGACCGGGCGGCTCCTTTGTACCGCAATACGCTTTTCTTCGTATCCCCGTACCTGCTCTCGTCCTTGCGAACACGCGGTCGATGGACGCACACGCCTTGTTACGTCGATTTCTTTGTAAAATTTTCAATATTAGCCCATTGAGTCGTATTATTACAAGTCACAGTCGCGGACGGCTGCGAAAAAATAAATTAAATTAAATTTAGAAAAAAAATCAAGTTCCGATTAATGAGACGTTGGACTCGACGGGTCTTCGTCAACGTACCGCTAATTAATTATCGAGTCCCGGGCTTATTGCGACGGGCAGAGGATCGGCAAAATTGAGGTAAGCGGATCAGAAAGCGTGCGCGTCCGCGACGGTAAGAAAGACGGAGAAAGGTGGCAAGGGATGAAAGACCATGCAATAGACGAAAAGTTTTTTTTAAGATGTAAAACAATGATGAAAGGGGATGGCGAAAAATTGTCAAGGGTTGATAGAACGAAATTTCGAGGATAGAATTTTCGTAAGATTTGTTTAGCCCTGGATGTGTTTTGGACGTCAATGGGGGTTGAGGGAAGTTACACCAGTTTTTGATATTGATACTACTACCGTAGTAGTTAGCCGAGTGGAATAAAAACTGGAGATGGATGAGGAGAGAAAGAGAGAAGTGTAAGCGAGGAAAAGAGGGGAAAGTAGGCGGGTTTGTAGGGGTACTCGTCAGATCGCTGGCCCGAAGGCGAAGAGCGAAGAGGAAGAGGAAAAGAAGGTGCGCAGGAGGAGGATAAGTTCGGACCGAAAAGTTAACGACGTAATGAACGTCTGACAGAGGATTATTTATCGATGGCGGAAGAGAGGAGAAAGGGGCCAGGATGGGAAACGCGAAGCAGCAGCAGTAAGAACGAAACAGGCGGGTAAGAGGAGGTTGGGGGGGGGGGCGAGAAAGAAATGGAAATGGAGTGAGTCCGGGTGAGGAAGACGAAAGGAGGGAGGGGGTGGGGGATGCAGAAGGAAGAAGAGCCCCCACGCTCCTTCACCGATCTTCGTAGAGCCTCGGAATCCGCAAAGAATCAGAGAAGAATAAGGCAAAGCAGAAGTACGACGAAAAAAGAAAACGAAATAAAGAAAGAAATAAAGAGGAAAAAAATCAAGTCAAAAGAAGTCGGAAGAAGGGGAGAATAAAAAAAAACGAAGGAAGATAAAAGAAACGTTCGTACGTCCGGCATTGTGTGCTCGATCTTACTAATTATCGAGATATGAATAGGTCTGCGGGGTTCAGGGTGCGGAATGACTCGCTCCGATCGGCTTTGTTGATGCTCTCGGCTGGTACCGGCGGGGTGGCGGGGGGTGAAGCGAACGAGAGAGGGCGGAGAGCAAAGAGAAAGAACGACGTTGGAATCTCCGAAGGAGGAAACGACCTGCGGGGTCCGATATAACGACTGCAATTTAAAATCGCGTATACCGTATTCTACTCGTATTCGCGATCTCTCCGACTTCATTCTTCCACGATATGCCCTTTTCTATTATATATATTTATATGCCATATATTTATATAAATCCGTGTACACAGTTTGTCGGACAAAAAAATATCGTGGCATCGAATGTTTCGATATCGAACTTTCATCCGAGTCGAACGGCGAACCGACGAGAAACCAAAGTCGAATCGAGCCTGGGACAGATATAGAGCAGCTGCGAGCACATGGTTCCGTCCATTAAAAGCGACTTATGCATGCCCCCAACCCTAGCGATTTACCGTGGCCGCGGATGTTCGCGTATACGATACTCGCCCTTATTCCGCCGCTACCGAGGCTTCCTTCGGCTTCGTCCTGTGTTTCTCAACCCCCTCTGGCGCGTATCCTTCGGTCCCCCCCTACCCCCCCCATTTCCCTCAACCACGGACACGCCTTTCCGCCCCGAAGACGAGCCTCCATCACCGACACCGACGCTCCGACTGCTACGACTACTACCACGAAATTACGTTGCTACGAAATGCGCGGTTACCGCGCTTACGTCGCCGTACCGACACGATCAAAGGGGACGCGATAGCCGCGATTCCGCGCCTCATATATATAGTCACGAATCGACAGATTGCTAAATGAGCCGTGGCCGTCGGTTGTCGGGCTGTCGCAGCGTTTCGGAAAAACCGTTCGTCCCGACACGGTCCGTGTCGGGGCTGTAGTTTGCGCTCTTCCTCTCCGTCTTTCTCTATCTCTATCTCTATGGTCTATCGCCTAATCGGCGAGTGTATGTACGGGACAATAGTGACGAGAGACACGGCCCGCGATGTGGGGTGCAAAAGTCATACGAGGAGTCCCTCGTCCGAGCAAACTGTGTACAGGGTGTCAGGAATATACAAGCTTATCATTTGCTGAATATTCACGATCATCGAAGGTGTTTGTAAAATTTGATCGGATATCATCGAGTTTCACGTCAATCTCTATCAATATTGCAGGATTCGATGGGGTCACGAAATTCACGATGATAGTGTATAATTAATTAATTATTAATTTATTATCATCGTGAATTTTGTAACCCCATCGATATAATATAATTAATAATAATAATAATAATAATAATAATAATAATAATAATAATAATAATAATAATAATAATAATAATAATTATAATAATTATTATAATAATAATAACAATAATTATAATAATTATTATAATAATAATAATTATATAGAATAATAATAACAACAATACAATAATAATACTACAATAATGATAATAATAATTTTATAGAAATTCTTATATTATTTATTATTATTATGATTATTATTGGCGAGACTATTGAGACACCCGTTATATTGAACATAGAAGAGAGAAAAAATAAAAAGATTGTGAAAGAGAGAGAGAGATGGGTGAGGTGTGATGAATTCGCGCCGGCTAGATCGCAGCTCGACGCCACACGACACCCCAAAGAGACGAACCGATTGTCATCGACACGAAGCGCGAAGCGTTGCTAATCGCGGTCGGCCAGTCGCTGTACGACATTCAATGCCGCGTAACACACAACGGGAGGGTTTTCTTTTTCTTTTTGCTTTTTTTTGCGTGTATCTAATTTTTCTAACGTATTGTCGCGTGACACTTTCACCGCGTTGTCTGTGAATTTCTGTTATTCGGGAAAAAGCAATGAAGAAGTTTACAATCGCATGGTTTGTCGACACGATACAGTTTTTAGTTAACGCGTGCTCAAAGTCAACGTAGATAATAAAATAAATAATTGAAAACATAATTTTGATCAAGTCATAAATTATAAATTTCTGTTGAAAATTAATTCGAATTCGTCATAACTTCTGTTACATATAATAATTCATTGGAAAACAATAATTAACCTAAATCATTTATAATTATTGCAATAATGTGTAAACGCGTAAATTTTTATAATTGTTCGATCATAATCAATCATAGCTATTCGTTTAAAAAATTATTTCAAATACATTTTCATTGAATAAATGCCCATTCTCTGCTACTGCATCAACGCGTTTTCTTCAGTCGCCGCGTAACGATCTATGAAAAACGAGCTAGGCCATAGAAATTAATATCCGAACAATTTATGCACCGCAAAAAAAAAATTTCGGATGACATAACGTGCCCATCGTCGGTTACATTGAACCGTTATCAAAATCTCTTTCCACACAGCTTGCCCGCATCGCCCCCTCGCTATATACGCGTTAAATGCTCTCGTCTATCTCGAATCTGCATAATGCTTATACAATAACGCTTCTGCGTTGCACCGACAACGGACAGATGAAAAACCATACGACCTAATCTAATATGGAATAGCTTTTTATTTGATAACATTTTCCCGTGCGCCATCTTGTCCGCCCATTTTTTCTTCTCGCACGATTTTAGGCGTCTCCGCAAGCTCGGAAAAATTGAAAAATCGTGCGAATTGCCGTCAATGGACGTAAAATCGTGAGATAAAAATTGTCCGTGAAAGATTGGCAAACCTGTCAAATTGACGATCGCAATTTTGTTTTATACCGGAATCAAAGAACGATCTATAAACTCATATAAATGGCTAAATCTGGACCGCCGAAACCTTTCAATGTTCGAGCCAACAAAAAGTTTCGACGCATCCGGAACGACCGTGTTTAAAAATTTATACGTTACAAAGATTTCCCGCAAACTGTATTCTGAAGCATTCTTTTACCTTCGACACTCGTTTTTTTCGTGAAGTCATCCTGAAACGATCCTTTTCCTGCTGTCGGAACCGATCGTCCGCAGTCACTTCACCGCACAATGCCGATCGTCGAGACTTCGTGTTAGAGCGTTTCTCGTCATCGTCTGATGTGAGAAAATCATCGTCTCGAAATTATTTATTCTTCTTTTCGCGCTCTATCTTACCGACGGGAGGTACTGCAAGGCGTCGAAGTATCGACAGCAGCGTGCTAGGTAGAATCAAGACGCGATAAGAATGATTGGGATAAATCGATAACGAGGCCACGAACGATCGGGTCGTTCAATAAAATTAACGATCGTCATCGATTAAAAACCTTTTTAAAAATTAAATTAACAAAAATAAATGCGAAATAAAAAAAAATCGATCAAACTTTAATGAATTGAAATTAAATTGTTGAATAGAATCACTTAAGATAAGGAATAAAATTATTCCGAACTATTCGAAATTATTATGTAATCACTCAAAATAATCAAGGGATGATCACAAAATCATTATCTCAAATTCATTTTATTTTTTCAAACCTTCGTTTTGCATCAATCGAAGCTTCGAAGTCACGATGTAGGCTTACTGGATATCTCCACGTATCGATCCACAGAGCGATCGACAAAAAATATTAAGGTAATAATAATAACATCGCACAATAAATAAGCTTGAAATAAAAAAAGATATAATCGACAATGAGAAATCGTCGAATCAATTGCACCGATATTACGTATACATATATATATTATTGTACAATAATGTGAAACCATCATTAAAAACGATTCCGTAAATAAAAAAACATAGATGTACAGAAGTCGTCCTTAAATAAAATTGTCCGTAACCGATTGAAGAATAAACATTCGTTTGTTAGTAAAAAAAAATGGATTTAAAAAAACATTCCCTTATGTCGTACTTAAATCGCGAAAAAAACAAAATAGAATAAAATTGTGATCACGCGATACTTGTAAGCGTATTTGCGATGGGCGGAAAATAAACGACGTGAAAAATCGTCGTAGGTGGCGCGCTTACGCGCATAATCGTTCGCAACGACCGAACGAAGAAGAACGAAGAATCTTCGGCTCGAATGAGACGGTACTATGATGAAACGTGAAACTATTCCGCTTCCGGGATGAGCGGCGTCGATGAATCAAATAAATTGAATGACCAAGATGGCTGCTATGTGGACGAAAAACGCTAAAGTGATGAAAGTCGCGGCAGCGCTGTTGGGCTCCTGACCGAGCTTTAGCCAAGGTTCCCAGGTGCCGTTTCTTCGTCGAGGATCGGCGACCCAATCGATTCCCACCCTCGGCTGCTTCTTCAGCTCGTTCGAATGCCTCTCCAAGAACGCATCGAGATGCTGGAGTGCCTGATTTGTTCGTAATGAGGAAGAAGAAAAAATTATAACGCATAATTGTGCGAAAGATTGTGCGTGGGAGAGTTTAAATGTGAAGAAGAAGATGCGGAAGAAAAACAAGATGGAGGTGCAGAAGAAGAAGAAGAAGAAATAGAACGGGAAGGAGTGGAAGAAGCGGAGGAAGAAGAAAAAATTATAACGCATATTTGTGCGAAAGATTGTGCGTGGGAGAGTTTAAATGTGGAGAAGAAGATGAGGAAGAAGAACAAGATGGAAGGGCAGGAGAAGAAGAAATAGAACTGGAAGGAGTGAAAGAAGCGGAGGAAGAAGAAAGAATAATTGGCAATACTGACTTTGGCATAACGATGAATGACGTTGGTCGTTTCGCACGGATCGACAACTATTTCGAAGAGACATTCGGTCTCGTTGCAAGTTTTCGGACGACGATGAACGTCGCTCGGACAGCTAACAATCGCACGTTGTCGAATTTCGTTCATGAGGCTTGGCGGTGTTACCGGACCGGAAAGACTGGCTTTCAAAGCACTACCGACTGTGCTTCTGTGCACGTGCGTGTAATTGTATACCGGTTGGTTCATGTATTGTCCTGAATCGCCCCAATAACCGTCGTAATATCCTCGTTTGTACGATCCTGCCAATCAGGAAATTAAAAAAAACCATTTTCTCTTGTCAAATTCAACAAACCTCAGTTCTATTATATTTATTCAATTTTATTTGAATTTTTTAGCTGTAAAAATTGCATTTCGAGATGGTATTTAATTATGGTTTGCGTATAAGTTGAATTAAATACCTCGAACCAGTTTGAACCTTCCATAGATGGCAGCTTCCGTCTTCGAAACTTCGTCCATGTTTAACAACATGTGCTCTCGGGGAGCGGCCTCTCCTCTGGCGAGGTATTCCCATTGATTTATTCCGTCGATTTTACCAAGATCGGATACTCTTCCACCCGCAGCGGCGTATAGAGTCGGTAGCCAATCGGTTACGTGAATCAGATCGGTGGAAACGTTGGCCGTGTGAAAAAGATTCGGCGCCCAAATAGCCGCTACTCCTCTCACTCCTCCCTCGTACAGCGTGTACTTCGTCTTTTTATATTTAAGAAAAAGCAAACCCAAAGAATGACAAATTTTACTATACACGAAAAATGAAGATACCGATCCTCGCGCTTAGGATCCTCCGGAGAAAGCCTAATTAATTAATTCTATCGATTGTTCGAGCGAGATTTAAAAAATCATGCGATTCAAAGCGATTGAAATGATTACAACAAAGTTAATTTAGCAATGTAACGAATAAATGTAGTCGCTCGTTGAGGCTGTAATGAATACTTACGCCTCTGAGAGGATAGTTGGAGCCGGAATTTCGGAAACTACCGATCGTCGGGGCGCCGTTGTCCGTGAGAAAAAGTATTATCGTGTTCGCCAACATTCCAGCAGCTCCGAGACTGCTGACCACGCGACCGAGCGAATCGTCGAGGGCGGATACCATTTCTAAAAAAAAAACAAAAAAATTATACATATAAATATATAAATGAACATCAGTTAAAACTAGTCGTCCTGAAACTCGTGTATGAAAAAATTCAGAATCGCGAAGAAATCGTCCTTACTGGCGTATTTCCTTCGATTAGGATCTTTTATGTGTTTGAACTGTTCCTCGTTCTGTCCGTACTGGCTTCGGGGTTCTTCGAGGGGCGCGTGGACACCGAGATGCGATATCTGAAGATATAGAGGCATGGATTTCTCGTGCGCGTTGATTATTCTCACGGCTTCGTCGGTGAACAAATCGGTTGCGTACATGTCTCTGAGATCGTGAGCCGGGGCGTCGTTACGATGCATATCGAATCCGGACATATTCTATTAAAATATAATAATAATAATAATAATAATAAATATAATAATGTTATGATATATTATTATATCATATAATAATAATAATAACAACGATAATAATGAAAATAATAATAAAAAGGACTTACATGGCCTTGAGAAAATTTGTAATCGAAGTAAGATATGTAACTGTTGTAATAGCCGAGGAAATGATCGAAACCGCGATACGTAGGTGTGTGTTCGGGCGTGAGAAAACCGAGATGCCATTTGCCAACCAAATTCGTCGAATATCCCAAATCGCGAAGATGTTCCGGCAAGAGTTTGACGTTCAAAGGCAGACCCCGAGGTTCACCGCCCATGATTCCTTCGCCCTGCATACCTGCGATACAGCGACGTTTGACAAAATTACGGTAGATAAACATATCGAATAATTGATTAAATTTTTGACAATTATGGAAAGTGAAATAAATTAATTTCTTCTCACCCATTCGCATTGGATATTTGCCCGTGAAGAAAGCGGCTCTGGTTGGTGTACAGGAAGGTAATACGTAGTGTCTGTTTAATATCAATCCATTGTAAGCAAGAGCGTCTATGTTGGGCGTTGGAATTTGGCTCGAACCGTGAAAACCAACGTCGTTCCATCCCTATTTATTTATTTATATATAAAAACTATTATTATAATAATTGGAAATGGTTACACAAAATTATTAAATTGAAATCAATTATTTAGTTGATTGATGGTTTTTTGATCAAATGACTTAATTTTGGTGTTCAATAATTATAACAATAATAATAATAATAATAATAGTAAACAGCAACAGCTATTCTAAAAATTGCAAGATAAAAATTCTTCGGCGTTCTTGTTTGGAACGCGAGGTGTCGGATTCCGGGATGCGGTTGATGAACGTGTAGTTCAAGATGACGAGTAACGTAACGTACTATACGGAATGTGACATAAGCTTCATTGAAGAAATGTTGTCAGCGTTTTAAAGTAGACGACGGTATAGTTATTCGTGTTTGTTTCGTCGCTACTCTCGTGAGTCATTGGACGGGGAAAGAGCGGCGATGCAGAGGGAGAAGGAGAGGATTATGAAGAACCGGAGGAATCGCGGTGAAGAGGCATCAACTACAACATCCTACATTTCCCGTGTGGGTGGTTGGACTCGGTATAACACGTTCGTAACGCGCTAGTGAGATGGGGGTTTGGTAATTGTCTCAACTAACGGGTCTCACTCGGTAATTCAAGACAATTTCGTTGCATAGCGTACGATCATAATCGTTGTGAATTATACATGTATGTAGTAATGAGGCTGGTGAAGGAGGAGGAAGGGATTTAGGGGGGCGGGGGCGAAGATGCGAAGAGATGAACGTGCCGCGGAAGGGAGGAAGGGGAGGAAGCACCGCTTGTGGGCGGATTTGGCTCGTATCGTCGTTTCACAACAACAATACGCAAATATGCGACGTCCGCTCTATTACTATTTGCTGAGGACCTTCCTGCCGTCGTACGATAGTTTATGCATTCATTCATTTATTTTTCTATTGCAATTTTTTAGAAAAGAAATACAAACCATGGGAAAATACCGGACTGTTTGTTATTCGATTTTTTATTTATTTATTATTATTTTCAATTTCCTTTTCTGGTGAGTTTAAGGAAAAATTCGAATAAATATTGAGAGCAGAAAACGCAAGAATCTTCAATGAATAAAAGGGACAATGTCGATCGCTACAAGTAGTACGAGTCAGCTGCTCCTCTTTGCCCGATAATTGAAAATATCGACCAATCGTCTTTTGCAACGATGATTATTTTTATTGATTTATTTTTTTTGCTTTAAATTTAATGAAACGTTATTATTTTTTTTCCTTTAAATCTCATCGATCGAGGAAAAATTGATTGTGTAAAAAAATGATCAACGTACCAAATCGTCAGCCATGAATACGACTATATGAGGGGCCGACGGATAGTCGCCGCAGGCACATCTCGTGAACAATCCGATTGCTACGAAAACGACGAATCTCGTCCTCTGATCGATGATCATTTTGAAAGAAAAAAATGTTACGACAACCCAATCGTCCGATGAATAACCGACAAACTCGCACAAATTATCGAATCACTGAATTTCGCGTCGGCTCTGGAGCTTCGGTTCACGATCGAACCTCGCCGACCGAACGAAGATGCTGAGCCGAGAGATTAGAACACAAATTGTTCGCGCAAGGGACAAACTGAAGAAGCTCGAGAAACAACATGTACTTATATAGTCCCACCCACCTGATGAGAAAGATGCTCCGACCCGCAGCTTGTCATTCTTACACGCGTAATTCAATGGACCGAGTCGTCGTTACCCCCCGACCCCACCCCCTTCCACTGCCCCTCTTTTCAACGATTCTCTACGACGCCGTCGGTGCAGCAAGCTCATCAAGGGGATGCGAATAAGATACAACCATACGTCACCACCATGACTATTCAACCAATGAAAGAAAATACGTGCTCCGAACTTCGTTCCTCTGCCTATCATTTATGCTTCCTTGCTCTACATATTTTTTCCTTTTTCGCAACGCTTTATTGTCACGCATTTTTTAATTCTTATTCTAAATTTGTTTATTTTTTTATTTTATTTTTCCGCCGAGATGATATTAACGTGTGTGTGTGTGTTTTTTTGTAACAAACGGGATAGTTTGTTACACGAAGAAAACCGGAAGCCGCAACGGTTCCTTCGAGGTCTGAATTGGCTGCAAAACATCGTTAGTGTTTTTCGCAAATATCTGAAATATCGATTCTGCGCAATAATGGATTAATTATATTTGATTATATCTATGTTCTGCATAGAAGATGATAAATATACAGAGTTATAGCCATTGAACCAATAAGAGAAAAAAACGTGCTTCGCCATTCTCGTTCATGTGGCTATCGCCCTTCCGTTTCCTCGTTCTACGCATTTCTTCCGCCTTCGCGGAACTGTCAATGTCACCCGTTCCGGTTTTTTCTTTTTTTTTGCTTTACGCGGGTCCCGATAACGATGCACTCTGCCCCATTTTGGAACCTCGTTATCGGCGGTCGTAAAACGTTTTGCAATAGATTAAGAATTCCCGAATCGCAGCAAGACAAAAATAGAATTAAAAAAAAAAACGTTCTAACTCTATCACATTTTTAGATATGCAGACGTGCTTTTTCCTCTGGAAAATTACTGTCTGCGTACAGGGCAATTCCCGTCATTAGGCGTTAACTGCTAATTAATCCGATTTATCTCGGGAAGAACGGTTCTAAGGGTCGGCGCATGCGGAAGGGAAATCTGCATTCCACAGAATTTGCCACAATTTCCAATCCGAGGTTTGAGTACATGAATAATTGCGTTTGATGATAACCAGCGTTATTTCAAAATTGTTTCGTGCCCTCAAGGGTGACATAAGACTCTGGGACCCTTCGCGTGTGCAACATAATATGCTCCTATATATCATATATATGTACATCGAGCCCACGTGCGCCCACCGGAAAGAAAATAATGCCTACAGCTATATATAAATGTGTTCTCGGCTGACGTTTAGCCTAGCGGCCGCGCTGCGCCTTTGGACTCTCGCGGAACTTATTAATCCTGTTTACGAGGGTCACAATTAAAGCTACGAAACATCATGCGGCTCGCCCTTTAAAGGCCGTAAGGTCAAGTGATGTTAAGTACGGATGCCAATTACTTTATTCACCGTTTCCTTGCCGAAATATATGACGGTCTTAGTGACGTCGGGACTAGCTCGTGCGGCATCAATTGCGTAAGGTGAAACCTTTCGTAAAAAATAATGAATCAATGAACGGTGACTGTTGTCAATGTCAAAGGGATTCTGACCGCGTGACACATAAATGCCAGTTACGGACCATTCCTAGTTCGTGTGGAAGCGGATGAATCGTCATATTTTTCTCTCCGAAATTATATGGACGTGTGTGTGTTTTTGGTACAAAATGGCGACAGTTTATAATAGGAGCATGAATTTTGTACCGAGGAGGCCGGAAGTTGCTACCGATCCTTTAACTTTCTTCTTCTTGTGAAACTATGGAATATTAATTCGACGCTGCAATTTATTTATTATCTTCGATAATATTTACGTTTATGTACAAAGTTGCGGCTTATAATTTAGTTGAGAAGCTATGTAGCAGTGAATGAAGATGATGCTTTGTTTATAAACGGTACGCCTACCAAATGGCGACGTCGATCAATTGCATTTATCGGACATCCCATAAAGGAACGAAAAAATCGTATTCCCCCCTTGGATTGTTCGCATTCGATGTGACCAAAAAATAAATGAACGAGTATGTAACTTTGTACAGAATTTCAACTACCACACAATTCCAAATCCCGAAGAAGGGCAGAATAGGGCAATGAATTGGTAAAATTAGTGGAAATTGTGGACAGTAGCGTCCTCTTTGACTAGCGTCCTGCACTACTGAAGCACTATTATGAATAGATGGGCAAAGTAGATTCTTTACTGTCTTCCGCCGATCACTTTTCAGTCCTCTGTTCATCATTTTTTATCATTGTCATTATTATTATCACAATTGCACATTTGTTATTATACAGTTATTATATTATATCCGCATAATCTTTAGCAACAGCGGGCAACATGTTTTCCCGAAAAGAACAGTTGATTCAACGCACCGGAAAGAGAGGTGTTGGACGTTACGATTTTCTAAAACTACTCGTTACCGAATTTCAAACTTCGAAATCGAGAGGTAAATTAACATTTCTTAAAATATTCTTTTGACGATTTGTTACGGAAGGTTTGTGATTTGCAACTGCAAGATATTCGTAATCGTTTGTGTGTGTATTTTTTTTTTATGGGTTATGTCTATTTATCGTTCGATGCAGATGGGAAAACTCAAGTTCTGGCTAACCTAGCAAACTTTGCTTACGATCCTGTGAATTATCAATTCCTACGGGATTTGCGAGTGATCGATATATTTCTTTACGCTTTGTCGGAAAGCGACGAAACAATCGTGCGTTACGCCATCGCAGGAATTTGCAATCTGTGCGCTGGTAAGTGTTTTTTTTTAAAACAATTTTAACCTTTATGCACTTAATAATGAAAATCCAACATAACCTCAACAGTTAATTTAAGATAAATGATATGATGAGTAATGGAAAAAAAAAATTGATCCCTTTTAGATACGATCAACAGAGATTACATTTTGGTAAATCAAGGTATCGCGCTTGTATCTTCGCTCCTGGACTCACAAGATCGTCAAACCGTTCAATCGTCCATCACGACTCTGATGTTCCTTGCTACGCCTGGCTGTAAAAAAGATATATCCAGCCCCGAAATAATCCGTCGGATGTCTGCGTTGGCTGAAAGTAGCGACAAATGCATCAAAAACTTGGCTACCATATTTTTAAGTGATTACTGCGTACCTGCGACTAGTTAAACTCCATCCAGAACTCGGGAGGAACAAAATCCTTCGACTTTTGATCGTTCTTCATTATGCAGAGAATAATCGGAACTTTCGCAAACTTGGGAAAAACTTATTGCACAAAAGCCACCAGAAATCTATCCAAAATCAATCCGGGACTAGAAGTCGGCAGAAAAGTATGCGTCGGTGGTAGATTAGTGACCGACGATGACATAAAAAATTTTGCGGAATTAACCGGCGACCATAATCCCATCCATCAGACGCACGAGAAAATTGTTCACGGAGCTTTGTTGAACGGTTTCCTGTCGGGCGTGTTGGGAACAAAATTGCCGGGTCCGGGTACGATCGTGGTCGAACAATTGATTCGTTATCCTAAACCCTGCTACGCCGGCGACGTCATAGAAATAACGGTGGAAATTTTATCAATGAGAAAGATAATCAAATGCAAATATTGCATAGTAGCAAATTCCGAGAGAATAGTTTTGGAGGGAGAAGGTAAATTCGTAATGAGCAATATTTCGGTCGGGTAAACGTTCATGCGGTCATCGAAAAATGCATATCAAGCGTTTTGTTCCTTCTTTTTCTCTCCGATGTAAATAATGTGTACATTACGTGTTTTCACATCGCAATCAAAATTCAATCGTCCAATATAAGTGTAACAAATGTAAAAGTAGGTCTCGGAAACACGCATTGAGTCGCGAACGCTGCGAATATCTAAAATTCGCGAACATTGCAGTCTCGTATTGCCATCGCGTGTATTCGATTACGAAATAACGCAACGACTCGTACGAGTCCATATAAATTGTCGTGTGGGAGATTTTCGTCGCGCATTCGATTGCTTCGCTTTAAACGAACGACGACTTATCAAAGAGGTGAGTTTGTTATTAATTATTTTAAAGGAACATATTTTTTTTTTTCTAACGTCAAGAATTAATTCCAAGCAATTTTAAATGCGTTTGTTGGCTTTTATTAATATTGTGGATAATTATTTCAGTCAAAAATGCGTTTCCCGACTATTCTGTTGATACTGGGGGTTTGTCGAGGCTACGCGAGTGAACAAACGGAAGCAAATTCGAACGAAACAACAACGTTTTCGTCGATAATTCCAACTGCGTCTTTGGTGATTCCAACTACCCCCGTTTCGGTGATTCCAACTACCCCAATGTTGGTGATTCCAACTACCACCGTGTCGATAATTCCAACGACTCCGGAACCTCCGGTCGCATGTACTTGCGGTGTCTTTCTCAGCGGACAATTCAAAAAAGGAAGCAAGGAACAACCCAAAGGCTATCCCGGACTTCTTCGTGAATCGGTCGGCTCGTTTCCGTGCACGAATTTCGGAAACAAAATGTGCACCAGCAAGTGTTTGGAATCCGTAAGTCAATAAAAAATTAACATAAACGTGCGAAGTGTAGTGGAATTTTTTGGGTGAAGAAATAAGTTTGGGAAATAAATATCGAATGTTGATTTATTTAACTGATATCGTTGCGTTTCAATTTTGCAGATTGTCGAACATCTTCACAAGAGCGCGGATCTTATATGCGGTTCAATCGGACGCGATGCCCACAAAGAACGCGTAAGTGAAACCTGAAAATCGGTTTTGCCATTATTGGAGATTTTTCAATAAGAAAACATTAAATAAAAATGTATTTGAAATATTTTTTGATAAAACTGTCTATGCTTACTCATGATGCAGAAATGGAAATTTTTTACACTTTGGATATTTAATTAAAGATACAATATACTGGAAATCGTTTCAAAACAAATAACTATTCTTAATTATCGTCTAAAAATTAAATTTTCCATATTTCTGCAATAATTATAAATAAGTCAGATGAATTATCGTTCAAAAATGGATTTTAACTTGTAGTAGGTATTCTAATTCATGATTATTTCGGGACTGAAATATTTTACATGCATTTTCATTGAACTAATGCCCATCTCGGCTCTCAATCACGCACGGATCAATGAAATAATTATATAAATCATTCCACAGGCTTATCTGTTCATGAAGAACTGCAAGGACGAATGGATCAACACGAATCTATCAGCCGGCCGTGAATATTGTTGCAAAAACGGTAAACCGTACAAATGTCCGTTGCTCAGTTGAAAATTCGGGACATCTGCGTGTGTCTCATCATTCACAAAATGTTCAATTCCACGAAAAAATCAAAATAAATTAATATCGATTTTTTTTTACATCTTTCTTTTTTTATTCTTCCACTGCCTTTATTCGCGCGAACCTCGGCGACAAAGTCGATGCATCTTTCTTTTCTTTCTATATCATTTTTCGCTGCGTAAAGTTTTACGTACGGAAAACTTCGAACTACCCGCCGGTCGTTCTAAATTTAGTCGAAAACGTTGATTCCCCTACTCCGAGGAGTGTCGAACGTTGGTCAGACGAACCCGCGGGTGAAAATCGTGCGTTGCATTTCGTGAAACGAAGCATCAGCCGTTTCGAACTAAAAATCTTCTATATTTAGCCGAGCGAAATAAAACTGAATCCAAAAAAAAATAAAAATGTCGGGATTTTCGATCGACGAAAAAATTATTAAAGTCTTACGACGGAAGCTGCGTGAAAGGATTGTAACGTGGGGACCGAATATATGTACCGCAATTGGACGTTAAAAACTGGGTCAAGTTTAAGCATAACCTTCGCATTCGTTGATGGACACGATCGCAACGATAATAATAGCATCAGTCGTTGACGAATCCTCATCGACGCTGCATTGATTATTAATTATTTTTTATCGTCATCTATTCAACGATTTTTTTGAAAAAATTCAATTGACCAAATGACAATTTTGAATTTATTGGCTATAAAATATAGATATCTTTTTTTTCCGAGAATTGAAACTTTCTAAGATCTTACGATTCGATGTCAACATGTGCGCTCGATTGCTTTCTTGTCCGCTGTGTTCGCAACCTGGTTTTGTGACGCTCGACGCATTGCGAGCCGGTCTCGTCAGCGTGGCGACAAGACCTCTGGCTTGTCCGGTGTGCGACGACACTCTCATTGGTATTGACAAGCTCACCATTCACCTGTTCGGTCATACCATCAATGCTCATAACAGAAACGAGCCTCGCAGGCACGTCCAACGCAACGTCGACTCTGGTCAAGTTGTCGATCGTACCACAATTTTGCCTCAGACTTGGGATGTCGAGGGTTCGCAGACGGAGCGACTCGACGAATTACATTTGGGACCACAAGACGCAGAGCAAATTAAGTCGGCTGTGGTTTGCGAGTCCCGTTTGTCCGAATGTATAGGCTCTACTTTCGACGTCAAACGGATTGCAAATTCTCAAAGGCTTCCGGGCACGACAAAGATTGCCCAGGCAAGGAGCAACGATGAAATTGTATCTGCGCAGATTACAAGCCAGCAGGATAAATGTTGTGCACCAAATTTGAGGAATGCCAACATTTTGACAAATGTTTCTAATACAGAACCCTACGCATTTCCCATAACAGTGAACAGAGAGCCGGGAAACCTGTCATCTGCGTCGTTGCCTTCTGGGAATTCGCAGAAGCAAATTGTCGACAACACGGTTGAGTATCAAAAAAATTCTGGCTGCACCGACCGTCAAGAAGGGAATTCGAGTCAATTTTCCGATAGTTGGATAGAAAATTTGTTGCACGAAGATGATGCAAAATGTTTGTCGAAAACATCTGCGACTAAAGAGAAAGATCGATTTTCCATTGACAACGACAAAGTGTTGTTGCATTTGCCCAATGGCCATGAAAATCATCGACCCATTGAGTCCGCTTTGGATACAAAGATTTTGGAAAATGCACAGACGTCTAATCAATTGGATTCTATAGATTCTGCGATACAGAGACCAGAAATTGTATTCGAAAAGAGTCAACAAACAAGTTTGAATTCCAATAATTCATTGCTACCGCAGTGGAAAGCTTTTCGGCTTCTCGCCATGAAAGAAAAATCTGAACGGTGCGACATGTGCGGAATCCACTTTCCGGATGTTAATTTTTTAGTTTTGCACAAACAACTTGCGCACATGATTTCCGAAAAGGATGAAAAGTCATCGAGCGAAGACACGTTCAAAAATTGTCCTTGTCATTTGTGCACCAAAGTTTTCAAAACTCGTGGTACTCTAATGGTTCACATGAGGGTCGCACATATGGGTTACAATCTCGGTAATTTATTACACGAATTTGCTTATTTTTCTCCGTGGAATATTTTTTATAGCAAGCTCTCGTTTCAAACTTGCTAGAAATTTTTTTAGTTTCCTATTAAAGCGCTTTGTGTGATATTTGCGAAATTGAATTTAAGTTTCATATGATTTTTATATTGGCCTATACTGACGAAGGTCTTGATGCAGGATTTCTATCAAAGGACAATGAAAGCGAATCCGTCTGTTGTGAAAATGGTTTCAACTGTCCGACGTGTGGTAAAAACTTCAAAAAGGTAATGATAAAAGAAACTTTAAGCGCAAAAATGTATTCAGTAATTTCCGAGTGAAATAAAGAAAGCATTTTATTATGAATATTTTCATAATTTTTATTCCTGACATTATTCCTTGTTTACGTTGTATTTAATTATTATTATTATTATTTTCGTCGTCAGGAGCAGCACGTGACGCAACATCTTAAGACCCACGAGGGAAAGCAATGGGAATGCGACGTTTGCAGCAAAATGTTTACAACAAAGTATTTTCTGAAGAAACACAAACGCTTGCATTCCGGTGAAATGCCATACAAATGCACGATTTGCGACAAGACTTTTACTTTCCAACAATCTTATCACAAACACCGATTGTATCACAAAGACGACAAGCCCCACACTTGTGG
The DNA here is from genome assembly GCA_963971145.1 of Sussaba pulchella. Lineage (NCBI taxonomy): Eukaryota > Metazoa > Arthropoda > Insecta > Hymenoptera > Ichneumonidae > Sussaba > Sussaba pulchella. Next base: position 21,147,456 of record OZ020165.1, read on the forward strand.
TACTTGCGGCAGATCCTTCAAGGAACTCTCGACTCTTCACAATCACGAGCGCATACATACCGGTGAAAAACCATTTGCCTGTGAGACTTGTGGTACGTCTTTTCAATCACAACATCTCTTTAATTCACGAACGTAAATTTATTCAAAATTTTTTATTTCATTACGATTATTTCTTCCGTGAGTGATAAAGATAACTAATTTACGTTTGCACGCTTTGTTCGTTGCAGTTCTCACTAACAACCTCATATGCGTTATGAAATACTCGCTCAAATTGTGTCGAGATTACGTGTAACTGTGTGATGAAGCATGGACTAATCAGAAGTTCTAAGTAAGTAGATTTTTTTTTATTCGACATTATATCATTTATTTTACCCAGACATCAGTTTTATTTTTAATCAGTCTCAGTTGAACGAAATGTCAAGTACCGTAAGAAATATGTAAAGCAAAAAATAGATCGATTTTTATTTCTCTGATATTTTAGTTAAGTAATAAATCTTAATGTGTAAGATTTCTTCCGCAGGAAAATGTTTTCGTCAACGTGTGTCCTATTTGGTACATCGTCGAATTCACACGGGTGTCATGCCTTACAAATGCACCGTCTGTGGAAAGAGCTTTCGCTACAAGGTATGGAAAATTAATTAAATAAATAAATAGACTAATAAACAAAAAAAAATTCAAATATTTTGAAAATAGTCAGATAAACGAGTAAATTAAATAAATAAATGAAAAAAATAATCCAAATGGATTGATGATAAATTTACAAAACGTAAAAATCAATTTCAGGTAAGTCAGAGAACGCACAAGTGTCCGGTCCAGTCGGAAGATGCTGGATCAACTGCCCCGGAGATTAGTCTGGAAAAGCCGAGCTCAAACCCGACTCCTTGCGCCGATTGTTCGACGATTCCAAAGACCGAAATTTATCTCCAGAATCATTCGTTATCCGACCTCGCTCCCACCGAGAGCAACAAATTTATTCTCATCGTGAACACTCAAGGCCAGCCGATACTGACCAGAGAAGTGAGCAACGTCCCTGAAACGAGCGGTTGTCTCAACGAAAACAACGTTTTATCCCCGGAAAACGTTTCGAAAACGTCGTCAATTGCGACACGTGGCGAATGCTCGATAAACGAAAAATCGTCGACGGAGAACGCAAACGATTTCTTCTCGTTGGTGATGTCTCCGATGGAGAACGACGTTTCTACGCCGTCCACGGAAATGGAACATCTCCGACTTTCTTCCCCGCAAAACGACGATTCTCGACACGAAAGTCGCGAAAATTGCGAAACTTCGAGAGATCATTTTAATCTTCAGACGGATTTGAACAACGCCATCGATGGAATATTTCACGAAGATTGTACGATCAACGGACCCCTGGAAACTATTAACGAAGAGTCGTTGAAGCAATTGCTTTATGGTATAGATAGAAAAGTATAGAATTGCTTTTTACACGAAATTATTCATCAATTTTTTTTCGTCGTTTTTTTTTTGTAATTTATATTGTTACTACGACGATGCGATCGTCGCCGGGAAATAAACCGTCTACGCTTTTATTTTATTACTAACAAGAGAGCAAGAAATTTCTGTATTATTGTTACGAGTTTAATTATTATATTGAAAATATCGTTGATCGATTTTTATACGGAAAAACATAGTATGCGATCCGTTGAAGAGTATTATCCTGAAATGTTAAATCCCGTCCTTACATTGCCTTGGCCTCGATTTCAATAAATTTTCAAATGTTCGACAATCTTTCGAGCTATAAAAAATCGTTAACAATGGTCTTCCGGGCCAGCCACGAGAGTATGCAAGATCCATCGTCTTTCATTTCCCAATTGGTACGACCTATCCGACCTGATGCTGATATTTTTTGTAAAGAAATCCTTTAAAAAGTAATTAAATATTTACGCTTCGTAATAACTATAACTTTACATATACATAACCGGAAAAAAATTCGTTTAAGAAATCCGCGATAATTTGAGTTAGAAAAGTAAAAAAAAGATAGATAAACAGATTAATTTTTCACGTCTAAAATAAAAAATAATTATTCCCGAAATCAACGCGGACGAAATCGCACGCCAAAGCTATTTCTCCTCAAATTCGTATTCTCGCGGGTTTGCGTTGCGTTCCGTTCCGTCGTTCCCTCAACGTTTCCTCCAATCGCGAACACGCGGAACGTCGACTTTCCGATAGATCCCTCGCGCTATTCGTCGATAGAAGCTTCGCAGCGTTGAAACACGGAACTAAATTCCCCAAACAAAAACGTTTGTGGAGGGGGAAAAATTATGTTCTATATATGTTAAATTCCCTATAGCCCGTAGCAGACGACACTCCGAATCGACTTGACAGCTCACTCCGTATTTTCACGTGTCCCTTTGCGCGTCGCATTGCGTAACCGGAGTTCCGCTTCCAGGGAGGAGCTTCCTTATTTTCGGTGAGTCAGAATTACCGATTATTCTTGGGAATTTCGTTCGTCATCTTTTCATAGCCGCGACGTCGGATCTTATCGTCCACGGATCTTTCCGTTGAATCGTATCGATTGGGACGAAAAATTGTTAAACAGCTTGCCTTTGCGAGAAAGCCATGTTTTGACACGCACACACACACACACACTTATATATATATAATATGTACACACACACACACACATACACGATCCGGGGACAGCCCCGAAGGACTCGTGTTGGGCCGTGCATTATCGGCAACGACCAATTGGCTTCTTCGCAAATGAGCCTCTTGACCAATCGCCTCTACGGGTTTTCGAAGGCCGGAGCAACCGGACAAGGGGCATCTACATCAAACAGCTGTTACAAAACCAACGTTGCCACATATCGCGTTCAAACGAATTATTAAAACACGAATTTATGGACGTATACGTATGCATGCATACACATGTAGGCTGGGATGGGGAATGATTCAATGAAAATACGTTTGAAATAATTTTTTAAACGAATAATTATGATTTGAATGTTATTTAATAATTTTTAATTCTGCAATTCTTCGAAGGTTTTGCAATAATAGAAAGAAAAAGAAATACGAGAATAAATTATTCAGGGACAGTACGATTTCGGTGACGTCCAATCTGTAAACATTTCTTATCGAAAACATAGCAATGATCACGAAACGAAGAATACATATTTTTTATATTTCCCTAAGTTTTTGAAATACGATATTGAATGTGTCACAAATTCAACTAACACGAGATTTCTGTGAATCCTTTATCTGGTGAGTGATTTCGATACATTTTGACGTGAAAAAATTGAAAAATTTCTTCACGGTGTCACAGAAATCGTACTCTTGCCAAGAATTCAGATGAATCATTGTTTTCGCACGAATAATATCAAATAAGAATTATTTTTTATTATCATTCGGTTATGAAAGTTTTTTTAATAACTTTTCAATGTATTATTGCCTTTTCCTCTACGCATACATATATTTATGTTCAAGTAAATCATAAAATCATCGTTATTATTATTACAATATGACAATAATTAATACTTACAAATCTATTATATATCACATTGCTATTAGGATATGTTTTTTATTATTATTTTGGTTTCGTACAATATATCGCCATATATGCATATATATTCGTCCATCTCGCTTTGTGCATATGCCTCGAAACTATTACGAAATTAGCTTATCGATCGGGGTCCCTCCCCCCTCTTTCGCCCAAACCAATTTCGCAAATTTACGATATTGACGGCCCCTTGACAGGCGAACCCCCAATTAAATATCGACGACTCATAATTACACATGGTCTACACACACACACACGTACATCACATGCTGAATTTTTCATAACCACCGAAAAGCTGTCGAGAAATAACCTAAAAACCCTTCATCAACGAAAATTCAACCGCAAAAGAATGTTTAAAAAACTTCAACGCGTGTAATTTCCCAACTCGTTCGAAAACAAGTGAAAAAGACAGATGAACGAGGAAAAAAACGTTTCGACGTTTGAAAAAAAACGTGATTTTCCCGCGTCTCGGAATTCCAACCTGTTCCGTGACGTATGACCGAAACGCGGCAACACCGCGAGATCCGTCGATTCGCGTATTCGCAGACACGCGCGTAATCGCGGAGGCTCATACGCGCGCACACATTGAAAATAATCGGAGTATCGTTGAAAAGAGTTGGCGAAGCTCAACCCCGCGAGGCGAGCCCGGCTGTGGGGAAATTTCGCATCAAACCCAGTTAGATCAGAAACGTTGGGATAGTGGCAGCGCGAATGGTCGCACCTGCGCAACCGTTCGCAAAGACGTTATTCGCGTTCGAAATAGAGTAGTACCCCGGTAGTACGTTACGTCTCTGTATTGATATACGTATATAGATGTTGATATATACGTGTGTACATGTGTAATATGCCAGGCTGGTTGGCAGTGGCACACAGCATTCGTACACAAACGCACACGGGCTTTGTGCACAGTGCTGGCACGAAATGTTCGTCGAAATGGTGGACTAATCTCGTGAAACGCGAAAAAGATTGAAATAATACGTTTCCCCGCGAGCCCGACGATAGTGGTAATTGTAAATTCATTCGAGATACGTACGAGAACGTAATCGCGACGATGGAAAAACGTAAATACGTCGGTAATTGATTGACAAAACTGAAGAAGAAATAAGGAGAATTTAAAACGATCGAATTTTCTTTTTTTTTTCTTTGCTATCGGTGCGCGTAACAGCAAGAAGCTTGTGATACGTAAGTAAGACGGTGGGGGAGGGGAGATAGTTCGAGTGTCTCGAAGAGTCGGGAACTTTGGTTACCGAGCTTTGAGCCAGTCAGAGAAATCTCCATTGCAGTTTTTTAACGCACATATTTTTATCTGTACGTAAATAATGCGCCCTTGGCGTCTTCCATGTTTATTTAAAAAAATAACAAAATTGATAAGAAAAACAGAGAAACTATTAAAAATTTATTCCGATATGTTTTTATTATTTCATTCGATAATTCGGGATTGAGTTCTCGAGGTTTATTTCTCGTTTCCGTGTGAGTCGAGGGTCGTCGACGAGGGTGGAAGGGGTTTCGGGTGTCTCCGGGTTCCTCAACCGACCCAATCCCCGATAGCTCGACGCATTCCGTTGATACGGGAAGGGGCGAGTGGCTCTCGCGCGCAATAGCACGCCCCTGAGAACACAAACACAAACGCACGAGCGCACACAGTCCATCCTGAGCCTCGAGAGAAAGAGAACCCTTAACTCCAAAACCCCGTAGAGACCCCACAGTTCGAATCTTCGCGTCCTAGTGAACGCACGAAAACGTCTTCGCGTCCACCCTCTCGGCTATATCGTCCGATATTAAACAAAACAAAAAAAAAATAAACCGACAACGTTTCTCTGAAAATCGAACTTTTAGTGCCTCGTGCGTTTTCGAGAGATTTCCGTGCTCGTGTGTGTTAGTGTGCTAAGCGCAAGCGTGTGTGGGTTTAAATCCACGGAAAGCCCCGTAGAGTCCGGATTCCCCGTTCTCAACACATACGCGTGCTTTCGTTCGAGACCGTTCGTGTGGGGTTCGTCGACGAATGCTTGCCCTTCTGTACCGCTCCCGTGCTCTGGCGTTGACGCGACGAAACAAGTATAACAAACCAGGCGCGGAGGAGAATCCGAGCATCGGAACCAGCACCAGCTACGAAACCCAGCTCTAACGTTTTCAATCGCGGCTGGTTTTCTCGTCAGATAGAACGATAGAACGTTCTACCCCCCGCGCGGGCCTCAGTAGTGTGCGTAGAAATTCACTTCGCCTCGTTCTACGAAAACGAATTCGGTTTCTTTTCTTTTTTTTTTTTAGTTTTTTTTTTTTTTACGGTTAAAAACGTTCGACGACTATGTACCGAGCAACTCTTTACGACATCAAGGTAACGTTTCTTGTTCTCTTTTTTTGTTGATTTCTATTGTTGTCGATGGAAAAAGGTTTTTTTTTTTTCGTAAAACGGAGATTGAAAAACTATTGATTCGAAAATACCGTTTTTGGCGACTTTGGACATCGCAAAACGTAGGAAAATATTGAAAAAGGGTTTCGGAGTTGGGGACGGAAAATAGAAAATGGTTGATCTGAGGTAGTTTTTTTTTCGTTGTTTTTTTTTTTTTTGTGTGGATAGAGTCGGAAGAGAGACGAAGATAGGACATTTTCGTGTGTTTCTCGGTCTGTTTCCGTCCCCGTCTCTCGTCCTCCATTACTTCGCCAGAGCCAAGCAAATGGTGGCTCGACTCTCGGCTCCCAAGCAGGGATCTTTTGTGTCCACCTACGTTTCGATTCTACGGGAAACCCACACATACACGTACACACGTACGTACACAGCAAGCACTCGCCTTGTGCGGTTGCTTGGCTCGAAACAACCTTCCTCCCTCTCCTTTCCCCCTTCGCTTTGCCCCCCTCGTCCGTCCCTGCCACCCGTTTTGCCAATTGTCACCAGCGTGCGGAAAGACCAGGATTTTTAACTCGAGTTACAGCTGTTCGGTCAGGCCCAGATTTAACGACAGGTTTCTTCGCATTTTTTCTCTCTTTCTTTATTTATTTCCGTTTTTTTCATTACAAACTCGTTATCTCGTGAAAGTGTGAGACTGTTATATATATATATATATATATATATATATATATGTATATACGCATGTAGCTTGGTTCGTGTGTGCATTACATATCGTTTTCTCGAGCTCATCGGTTTGTTGTTACTCGCCATTACTCGTCAACCCCCCCAACTTCTGTTATCTGTATTTTTAATCGAGAGAGAGAAACGAAAAAAAACATTAACTGCGCATCGCTCTCAATCGTGACTTCGGTTGTTTTTTTTATTTTTATTTATTTATTTTTTTTTTTTAACTTCTTTCCGTCTCTCTGGTTCTGTCTTTTCTTCTTCTTTTTTTTCGTTCAGGCTGTCTTTCGCAGTTCTCTGTTTTGTGCCACTTCGCAACGACGCTGTTCGTGCCTCGACACGTCGATGCGCCAAAGCTCCTATGGGCTCTGGAACCTTCCCTCCCCCGCATGTCGTCGTGTATCACTGCGTCTCGTAGCTTTTTTTCTCGACATTTTTTTAATTCGTTTTTCTTTTTGGTTAACAATCGGAGTGATTCCCCGAATCCAGGAGTTTCGAGCAGTGATGTTAGGTGGAGGGGAAGCGACATTTTTGAGCTTCCCCTTCTTCTTGGGTTTCGATGCCATCGGCGTGTGAGGAGAGGCAGCTCGCGCTCGGCGCTCATGGATAGTACCGCAGCCAATGGCATTACTCTGATCCTCCATCTTCCTTTACGTACGGCGCGACGTTTAAATTGAATAAATTCATAAATTTTGCTTAAGATCTTTAGAAAAATATATAATGAATTTGCAAGCATCTGTACCGAGGGTCGAAAAACAGTTAAAATATTGGTGTGAATTAGAGTTGCGCGCATTCCGCGCTACCGCCGAAAGGATAATCGGATCTGGCGCATGCGCGAGCTAGCAGACTAGAAGTGTAAGCCGTAGTAATAAGCAGAAAAACAAGCCGATTGGCAGGTTTTCAGAGCGATGCTATTGGCTGCGCCTCACTGCGGCCGCTGCACATGCGCGACACCGAGCCGTCGACGGCCGAAATGGTCGGTGGAGAGGGCATCGAATGGCCTTGATTTCAGGACAAGTCCTGGCTTCCTAACATCACTGGTTTCGAGTCGGATACAGCGAATATCCTCGATCGTGACTATCGCTCCCCGAAATCTTCACCTTCCCTCTCCTCTCCGCGTTTCGCTTGCTCCCCCCTCCGATGGTCTAATCTCAATGCACTGTTATAATAATGAATAATTAATGAGCTCGCAATCGGCATTTTGCGTCGTATGTTCGTGCTTGAAACATGTGCTCCGAACAAAATCTGCAACCTCGCGACAAAAACTGGCAAAAAGTTAGGTTAAACGTTGAATCGTTATTTTCATCATTATTTTTCGAAAGTGTGAAACGTTCTTGGTTATGTAAATTTATGGCAATTATGTTATTCGGCCCTGAGTTTCGTGATCAGTCGCAGACAAAGGCATTAAATTAGTCGATTCAAGATTTTTCTATTGCGTCACAGGTTTGTAGAGGCGTTGAGTCGTAATCCAAAATTTTCTGTGTTTTCAAAACTGCTCAACAAATTAGACAATTTTGGTTAAGTTGCGGATTGTTCGATACTACAATACGTCTCTTTGTTTGTTATGGAAAAATGTAGGAGGCTTTTGTGCGTACATATGTGTACTTCAACGGCACCTGCGTAGAAGCGACGACTAACCTTGTGTGACAATCGTACGATGGAAGGAGTAAAAAAAAAGAAAAGAAAAGAATGTTGAGATTGTGCTATTATTATTGTTTTTCTTGCGGGTGATACTTCAGGGGATGTCTAAATAACTGTAAATTCATTGTGCTTTATTCTCGATGAACCGTGCAATCGTTATAACCTACAGAGCGCCCATACTATCCGGTCTTTGTGTTATTATGTAACCTCGCGACTGCAGGTCAATGCATTTCAAGGAAGAAAAGTTAATTTTATTATTTTTTTTTCTTTGCGTTTCGCTAGAGCGACTCTGAATATCGGACAAAGTAAGTTTTTGTCCAAATGCCAAAGTCATCTTGGAAAAAAGAAAAAGTTAAAGAATTAATTGAAGACTGAGAGAAAATATAAGCGGAAGCAAGAAAAAGTTATTCAGTTTGAGAGAAAGTATGAGCCCTCGACTTAAACTCTGCATCGAAGCAGTGGAAATCCTCAGTAAGAAATTATTGTACAAACTCTTTGAGATTTCCAGCTTTAATGGATAAGTTTGATAATCGGTATGTTCATTGGAGTACAAAAAGTGCTTAATCACGTTGCAAAGCAACGCTGTGCAATCGTTTTAACCTCAAGCCTACAATATTTACAACACTCAATGCCGATTCGCTTAATCCTTCGACGAATAAAACGAATTGACCGATTGCGCATGATTCTGATCAAGGATTCTCTCTATTTTTGTCATCGACAACCGCAAATCCTTTTCCCATGCGTTACAGTCAATCCTTCGCCATAATACAATCCACCCATTGGACAATTTCTACTCACTCCGAAATGTACAATTATTTTAATAATACTAACAATAAATAATTATCAGTATTATTAATCAATAATTAATAATGACTAATTAATAACGCTTCTACATTCGTATCGTCATTAATAAAATTAATAACAATTACTTCTTAATACTTGTTATCGTTATTAATTAATAATAACAATAAAATGATAAATTTTTTCGCTTTCTTTCCATTACAGGCAGAATAGTGGCATGCGTCGATTAATCTATGGCAGATCAACAAGATCAGTCGTCGTCCGGGGGGTCTGTAGAGAAGGCCAGTGGTTCAGCAGACACCTCTAAGCAGTTAAGGGGGAAGAGCATCGTCGGCGGCGTCGGCGGCGGCAGCGGCGGCGGCAGCAGCAGCAGCAGCAGCAGCAGCAGCAGCAGCAGCGGCGGCGGCGGCGGCGGTGGCGGCGGTGGCGGAGGTGGTGGCGGTGCCAGTAGTACAGGTTACAGAAAGCGACACAGTACGGGCGGTGTAACAGTAACCGCAAACGAAAAAAGACGCAGACAAGCCATAGGAGATTCTCAACAATCCGAAACCCACGTAATACCCACACACAGACGTTCCGTTGATTCTACGTTCAAAGCCGAGCAGGCAAAAACCAAACCGGAACGAAAGAGCTATGGCAGCGCCGGCTTAGGATCTGCCACGGGTGAGTCCTCGTTATTATCTCAAAAATCCCTCCCCCCACCCCTCCACCACTTCTTTTACATTTTCCGATTTCGCGATAATACGGCGTCTTCGACGTCGTTCCAGCTTTCGATTCCAGCGTAACGATTCTAACGGCAGATTTCACGATTTCGTACATCAACTGCGAAAATTATTGTTTTATTTATTTTTTTAACGATAACGATTTTTTTTTTTTTTTTTCATAACGGATATGCAATTACGTGAAACGGACAATGAACTTCGATCGGTAAAGAATTTTTTTATTTTTGTACATCAGCTGCGCAAAATTATTATTTTATTTATTTATTTTTTCAACGATAACGATGTTTTTTTTTTTTCTTAACACGGATATGCAATTACGTGAAACGGACAATGAACTTCGATCGTTAAACAATTTTTTTTTATTTTCCTTATTTTTGGAACTGCTCGGGGAAGAAAAACATTGACGTTTGTGTATTTTTGTTTCTCCATCGTGTGGACAGTAGACTTTGGAAAATTCGAAAGCAAATCGTCTTTGTAACTCTTATCTTATCGTATTTGTTTCCGCGAGAGTATCGACTTGTTATTGAATTTTAAATTATATACAGCCGTTCGAAACTGTATTCCGAGCGAAGAAGAGATAAAATACGTCGGATATATTTTTGGTTTCTATCAAAATTTCGAACCATTCTCGGGTTTTACGTGAAGAAAAAAAAAATTACATGAAAAACGAGCTCGAGTAACGTCGAAGTAAAAGTGAGTCGTGAACCGTTGATGAATTTGTCGATCGGCGTTGAGACGATGCGGCTCGGTCGGTAACCCAAAACTGCAAAGCATTGTTCTCGGTCACCATTGATCTTTCGGATGGAAAATGAGAACGGTTGACCGCGTCTCGTTCTTCCGCAGTCAACCGTTCTCAAATTTTTTACGAAACCCTAACGATGACGGAGAAAAGTACTTTGAAGAGATAACAGCTATCCTCGTCGCGCTTGTAAACATCCGAAATAAACAAAAGACATTGCAGAACATTTTTTACCCTTCGTTGATGTTCTCGAAGGTTCGAACAAATTCGTTGTTAAAAAATTTCTCCTTTATCGAAAAATTTCCAGAACCAGATTGGAGATTTCAAAAAATTCATCAAACGAATAATCACAGCGCTAGTGGCACGAGAATACGAAGTTCAGCGAGATCGAGTCAACCCGATCATCACAATTCCACACCAATCGATTGCGTCGCGTCACGTACGCGTTCACGTACACCACAAAATTCACAAAATTTATCACAAGGGACCACAACGAGCAACGTCAACGCAAATTTCGACGTTACTCCGACGAATAATTCTTACAATAGTAAAAAATCATCGTCGACGACAAACGCGAATTTATCATCGTCTTCAGGCACACCGCTCACGAGTCATCCTTCGACATCGAGATCTAGAGGTGATTATTCATTTTTATCGTAATTTTCGAATTAATTTACGACGTTTGATTGTTCGTGTAATTTAAGAGAGAAATATAGAAAACGATGTAGGACGAGTCAACGACGAGATATCGGCGCGAAGTTGCAAAACAATGCATTTAGAATGTTCAGCAGGAAATCGATCGTATTTGGTAGATTTATTAGCGTTGCTTTCAGGCAGCGAGTAGTAAATTTTGTCGATACTCCGCATTTAAGATCGAAACGTGGAATCGATAACGTAAAAATTCTTTCGCTGGTCAATCTTCGGTAATTATACAGGAATTGACCTGTCCCAAGCTTTATATAGCGACGTGCATCGACCGTAACGTCGTAAACCTTTTTCCGAGAAATAACACACGTAAAACGATTGAACGTTTCGTGAAAGAAACAAAACCATTAGCATCGAACGAAACGTTGGATTTACCGATTTCTTCGGTTTTCGGTCCGAAAACGATTAAGTTTCGGTTATATTGTCGTTGAAAAAATAATTTGCCGTGTCTCGGACACTCATACGTCGGGGTAGTAAAGATTTAAAGCTTTTGTTGAGGCCCTTGCTACCTGCGCGAATACCTGCCGAGGTCCCTTTGGTGACCGAAAATCTTTGATATTCGAGAAAATTCTATTAGTCATTTTATCACAGCTTGAGGGAGGCATGAAATCTGACCGTCGCGAATACTTTCGACGCGGGTAGTAACAATGAAACGAGTATTTCGTTTGCCCATCGAGCAGGTGTCGAGGTCCGAAAATGGCGATCGATTGTGACTCGATCGGTTGTTATTTATCAATTGGTTGGCTTATAAAATTATTCGGTCGTGTAAATTATATCGTACGTATTAGGGTGGACCTTAATAGGGGTGTTGACGAATTTCGACAAGTGCACCCCCCCAGATGGGTTCGAAATAAATTTAAAAGAATATGTGCAAAACCCCAGCACTGTTGTCCAATGAGAAGACGTGCCTGTAAGCTCGTTTTGTTTCCCATTTGAATAAAATGGGATTTTCAGACTAATTCAGTAATTATTTTTTCGTGTTGTCCCTAAGCACGGAAAAAATTCTCTTTTCACATAAATCTATTGTTACTCGTACTTTTTTTTTTGCAAGATCTCGCCTGTATCAATTTGCCGTCGTGTATAATAGAAGGAGGGGTGAGGAGCGTAAGGGTTTTGATAACGTCTTGTAAAAATGTTATACGTAGATATACCAATTAAGAATAGATTTATATGAATATTATTTTTTTTCAATGCTTAGAGGAGCACTTCCAAAAAATAATGACTGAATTAATCTGGAAATCCCATGTTATTCAAATAGGAAACAAAACGAATTTACAGGCACGTCCTCGTATTGGACTACAGTGCTGGGGTTTTGCACATATTTTTTTAAATTTATTTCGAGCCTATCTGGGGGGTGCACTTGTCGAAATTCGTCAACATCCCTATTAAGGTCCACCCTAGTACATATAGAAATTACGATCGTCGTGTTTTCTAGTACAGAGAAAACTTTGGTAAGTTTAAAGTGAAAAATTGATACAAATCTTAGATAATTTCGAGGCGCGCGCGTAGATATTCAAAGCGCGAAACAATGTGCGAGGCGAGATATTCGAATTTTCAAGACCGTTTTTTTTCCCGCGGCGAAGTGTGAAGGTTGTTTCGTTACGAAAATCCAGCGAGCGGTAATTAGGAAATCTTGTTACGATGTGCAATAAAAATAATGGATAGAACCGTGTCCGTCTCGAGGCTCAGCAAAATTTTGACAGAATTTCTATAGGCCGTTATAGCGTTTGAATAAATGTGTTAATCCAAGCATATCATAATGAAGGTAAGCTTCGTGACCATGAAAATCGGGAATTACATCATTTTCGAGTGTCTTTTACACAGTGTCTTGTAAGCGTAAAAATTAGAAAAATAATTGAAAGAACAACTGCCGTTAGATCAGTTGCGACGAAAAATCCGTTAAAGTCATTAAAGAAGTTTTTTTTAACTTCTCGTGTGATCTTTCGACCGTGAAGAGACAAACTCATTGACTAGAAACACCTCGTAGTTATCCTTCGGTTGTCCAAGAATCAAACAATCAAACTCGCGCTCCCTCAAATTAATTCAATTATATATAAAATTATATTTATATTTAATTATATTAAATAATGTCGTGAAAAAAATGAACAAGAAGAACCAATCAATTCCAGAATTCTATACGCGTTATTTCGGTAGATCTCTCGTTATTTCTCTCGTTAATAGTCATTACGTCTAACCAATGAGTGAACACACGGTAATAATATTCTCTCGAATCAAACAAGCCACGAATTCTCGTATCGTCGATTCGGCATAGCTTTATTACGAATGGAAAATGCCATCGACGATATTGCTATTATAATTTTCCGTCGCGACCGAAACATCGAACAGCTCGAACCGTAGCTTCATTCGCAACTTTCGCAAAGCGATAAACGCGAGCAACGATAGCCCGGTAAATGGTAACGCGTGTTACGTCAACGGAAAAACGAGATAAAATCGTATGTTCGTTGTGTCCGGGTAAACTTGTTTCGCTTTTACGCCATACTGGCAACGATATTCACGACTCCATTTCTCTTCGTTTCTCTGGTTCATATCGATTATCGTCGTCGAACTCTGTCGCGTGCGGTTCCGTAACTTCAAACCTTCGTCCGTGACGTTATTTTCGGCATCTTTACTCCGTAATCGTGGATCACTCGTGCCTGGCACTTTGAAAAGTGCTTTTTAAAATGCTGTAAAAAAATTTCACAAAATTTGCAAAATTGTATCAACTATCCTGGTACAAGAATCAATCCTTACATCACTGAAACAATAATTCGTTGCAACAATAAAATCATACAAACGAATAAAAACGCGAATCAAGCACTATTACGACAAGGCACGAGTGACCCAAATTTACGAATTGAGGGTTAATTAAATCGTAACCCTAACTGCCAAAAAAAAAAAAAAAAAAAATAATCATCCCTTAACCAAAGAAAATAAATAAAAGTTCTCTCTCTAATAATCTTTTACCACCCTTTCGAAGCCACAAAATCTCAAGGCAGTGGCGGTATCAACAATTACACGAACGGCGGTACGGTTAGTCAAGTATTGGGTGTCAAGTCCAGCATCAGAGTGGGTAACGCAGCCAGCAACTCTGTGGAGAGCGGAGGTGGGGCGTTGGCACATGACGGGGCGGGCACCAGTGGCGTTACAGCATCTGCAACGTCCACCGTCAACCCCTCTGTGTCTGCCTCCGCTGCTGCCAATCTTTCCGCGAATCCTCATCCGACCCACAAACATCTTTTGCGATCCCGGGTCAAGTTGAACAACGAACAGCAACAGACCAAGGATTCGAACGTTGTCGGTGGCGCTTCGTCGAGTGGCAAAACTACCGGCAAACATCACAAGAAAGATTCTACAACGGGATCGTGTTCGAGTTTGAGGTACACATTCGAAGATTTATTCATTCGAATATCAAAAATGTTTTTATCGCGAAATGATGGTGAATAAAAAGAAAATTCTGTTTATTGACTTGATTTTGATTGTTCGATGGTGTTTGACGCAGGCATCGCTCGTCGTCGCGAGCCCGGAAGGCAGCGGGGGAAAGTGGTGCCAGCGGTGGAGGAGCTGTAATGTCGGGAAGTGATTCCGTAACTAACAGTACGACGACACCGACTTCGGTTGCGTCCTCGGCACCGGCGAGTCAGTTGACTTCGACGGCCGGGGAAGAAGAATCTGCCACGACCGCAGCATCCGCAACCGGTAAAAAAAAATAAAAACCAATACGATTCCACAAATTTTAGAGCGATTTACTGGCTTCGTTGCTTCATTCGTGCGAAAAAAATTGCGTCCGAGACAAAGCTGTACATTCGTTCGTACCCTGTTTGGAGTATTCGGTTTTTTGTAATCGTAAATTGATTCACAGCTAGCGGAGGGCCTTCCGGCATGTCCGGTACTACGGGCGACAGCGAGAGCGACGATGGCGAGGTCGGACGTCTTCAGGCGCTTCTCGAAGCCAGGGGATTGCCGCCACACGTGTTCGGGGCTCTTGGTCCGAGGATGCAGCATCTTCTGAATCGAAGTATGGGCGCAAGCTCCGGTAAGCCACCGGAATAAAACTATCGATTAATTGTGTTACTGTTATTACTGTTCATCGTAATTATGCAGGATTGCGATAGACTGCATAATTATTCGATTCGTAATAATAATACGTAATTCAATTGATTACTACTCTACATGTGGGGGAAAATTTCGCAATTTAACCAACTGAAACCCTTCTGTCTCCGATCGATAGGAAATAGGAGTTACCTCCTGATGATAGCAACAATTAATTCATACTCAAATATCGATTTTCTATCGAAATAATCGAAATATCGATTTTTTGCAAGATAAATTTCATTTTTCTTTTCTTTTTTTGGTTGGGGAACCATTATCATATTCTCAAATTTCGGTAAAAATCGAATTTTTGCAAAATTAGAAAAAAATAAATAAAAATATCAGGATCCCGCTGCCCACTCCAATTTAATGAAAAAAGTTCTTCAATTTTCATAGAGTATCCGGGAAAAAAAATTTCATCCAAATAAAAAGCGGACAAATATCAGTTACCTCTTGATAATAATAATATGCTGGGGAGAGAAGAGGGGAAGGAGGGGTCTAAAAAATCTTTAAAAAAAATTAGTGAGGTAGTAGGATCCAAAGGATCCTAAAAAAAAAAAGCCATCGTCCACATCGGGAAATAGGAGGGTTTCAGTTCGGTGAATTGGGAAATTTTGCCTCATATATTTCCCTTTTCCAATAATGTCGACGCACGAAAGAACAATGTTATTAATCAATGTAATGAACGTTTTATCAGCCGCAAAAGCGCAACAGCTGTTGGCCGGTTTGCAAGCCGTCGATGACGAGGGCGAACAGCTTCAGGCGGTTATCGGAATGGGCGAGATACTCGTCATGGGCAACGAGGACACGCTCACCGGTTTTCCGGTTAAACAAGTAGTCGCGGCTCTCATTAATCTCCTCAGCATCGAACACAATTTCGTGATAATGACACACGCGTGTCGCGCATTGACTTACATGATGGAAGCTCTGCCACGATCGTCGACCGTCGTTGTCGACGCTGTTCCCGTATTTTTGCAAAAATTGGAATCTATCGAGTGCATGGACGTTGCCGAACAATGTTTGACCGCTTTGGCCATGCTCTCACGTAGACACAGCAAATCTATATTGCAAGCGGTAAGTTTTTTGATTATTTATTCGGACAATGATTTTATAATATTGTTTTCAAATTTCTTTATTTATTTTTCGATATTCTGAATGTATAAAATATATAAAATACGATCTATGTGGAATTGTTTTTTGTGTCATACAATATTTATTACATTAAACTTAAATTGATATTAATATTATTATTATTAATTATTATTGACTTTTTTTTTAAATTTTGTGATTTTTTTATTATCAACAGGGAGGAGTTTCCGCTTGTCTCAAGTTCGTTGATTTCTTCAACATAACCGCTCAAAGAGCGGCTCTGACAATCACCGCTAATTGTTGTCAAAATTTGAATCCCGACGATTTTCATTTGGTCGCCGACAGTTTGGTTCTTCTTACCAGCCGACTGGCTAATCAGGACAAAAAAAGCGTCGAGTACGTTTGTCAAGCGTTCAGCCGTTTGGTCGATAGCTTCCAGCACGATCCCGTCATGCTTCACAAAATCATAACTGCGGAACTCTTGCAAAATTTGCAACAATTGGTTAGTAAATTTAACAAGTCAACTTTGTTCAATCGATCTTTTTTCACGTTCGAATCTTAATTTCAAAGAAGTTTCGAAACTCGATAAATAATTCATTAAATTTGTTCTTGCAGCTGATGATAACTCCGCCGGTAAACAGCATCGGAAATTTCATAACCGTATTACGAATGCTTTCTGTGATATCAAATCGTTGTCCCGATTTGGCGCAATTGTTGTTGCAACAAAACATAGCTTTCACACTGAGCTACTTGCTCACCGGTTCTCTGGAGGTTAAAACGGAGGATGTGGATTTGGTCCCGCGTTCGCCACAGGAATGGTTCGAAATAACGTGTCTGATCGAAGAACTCATGCCACCTTTGCCCACCGATGGAATATTCAGTGTAAATAGTTTGCTCGAGAGAACGAGCACCCATCAGGAGACCGTTCATTGGGAATGGCGAGACGAGAGACACTGTTGTCATCCGTTCAGCACCATTGATTCGAGAATCATCGAGGTAATTCGTTATTTCGTTGATAATTTTTGTTTAATTTCTATCGAACGAGGAATAAAGCCTTGAGACCGACGCCTTAACGTTTTTTTTTTTTCGCGGATACAGATGGCCTTTCAAAATGGCGAAGACGAGATTTGTCTTTCAACATTGGGACGAACTTACACGATAGATCTAACTGTGATGAAGCAAATAAACGAAGACATTGGTATGGCGAGAAGCATTTTTCGCAGAGTCAATGCCCATCCCGCTGAGGGCAAAAGCCCTACGTGTTCTTCGAGGTACGTTGATCACCAGCTTCCCTAAACCATCGATGTAACTTTAATCAAATCAAATTGATCAATTTAATCAAATTTTTAATTTAATCTTTATAATTTAAAATTTAATTTTTAATTTAATTTTTAATTTAATTTTTAATTTAATTTTTAATTTAATTTTTAATTTAATCAAATTGATTAAAGTGATGCACTTTAATCAAATCTATAATCGATATATTTGACGACTTTACAGTATGGATGTGGTGCCGCCGGTTATCGAGACAAACGAGTGGCTGGTATCGTTCATTCGAACATTATTCTCGGTGCTGTACGAAGTTTACAGCAGTTCAGCCGGTCCGGCGGTCAAGTGCAAATGTCTTCGGGCTCTGCTCCGTATGGTTTACTACGCTTCGACGGATCTTCTCAAGGTAAACGAAAACAATTCAATCGTCCCCATTGAGGAGATAAAATTCGAAACGTCAGCGACATTATTTTTTTGATTTAATTTGTTTTCGCGTTTAATTGAGTTTCTTTTTCATCGTCTTTGCAGGACGTATTGAAGAATCAAGTAGTATCGTCGCACATAGCGGGTATGCTCGCTTCCCAAGACCTAAGAATCGTCATTGGTGCTCTTCAAATGGCTAGCATACTCATGAAACGATTGCCCCAAGTGTTCGGTGTGCATTTCCATCGCGAGGGAGTGCTTCATCAAATACGACAACTAGCCGATCCCGAAATACCACTTGGGGTCTCGCCACCCAAGTGCCCTTCCGGTGAGCAACAATATTTGCCTGTCTTGAGAGATTATTACGGAGGGAATGGAAAAAATAAATGAAAACAAAAAAAGAGAAAAAAAAAAAAGAAGTTTTTAACAAACGTTTTATCAATTTTTAGGTACGTCATTGCCAAGTCCGCAGCCAGGACCATCGACGACGCCTCTAACGTCGAACATGACGCTGTCGTCGAGCAGCGCCACGTCGCCCGTCGCATCGCCAACGACGAACGGCAACATACTCTTCGGCACCATTGCCACGAGTCAGCTCAAGCCGAATCTCGCGGCGACGATGGAAACACGAAGCCGAACCGATCTCAGTACAGCCGTCGATGATTCGAGCTCACCGCAAAATGCTCATCTGTAAGTACATGCGTTATTGATGACGATTGAGATAACGAGTGCTGACATATTCTTGAGATTGTTATTGAAAAAAAAATATTTTTCTCATATTTTCGGGAAATCTTTTTTTAAAATTATATACGATGTGATTCATATATATATGTACAAAATAATAATTTTAAATAATATATTAGTTAACTATATAATAATTAATATACATATATTAATTTTTTTTTAATTATATACAATATGATTCATATATATATATACAAAATAATAATTTTAAATAATATATTAGTTAATTATATAATAATAATAATCAATATATGTATCTATGCATATATATTATATTATATATATCAATATTATATTATATTAACAATTATTTGTTATGAATTATTATATAATTAACTAATATATTGTTTATTATTATTATTATTGTTGTTATTATTATTATTATTATTATTATTATTATTATTATTATTATTATTATTATTATTATTATTATTATTATTATTATTATTATTATTATTATTATTATTATTATTATTATTATTATTATTACTATTATTATTATCTTTATTATCATTCTATGCATATATATTGTCATATTTATTATATTTATTTATTTATCATACGAAATTTTAAATCGCTAACGCATCGATAAAAAAACACCCAATGTCTAATACACGCATTGTCCTTTCTCGTCAGAAGAATCGGAGACGTGCTCAAACGCAAACGTCAGCCCAAGAAAGGCCGTTTCTCGCGTTTGGGAAGCGCAACGTCGCAACAAACTCAACAACCGGAATCCTTGTTCACCGGTTTTACACCGAAAAACAGTCGTTTCTTGGGAAATTTAAATCCCGCGAGATGGGGCAGAAAATCATCGTCGTCGAGCGCAACGACCGACAAACGTGATTCAAGCTCGTCCACGAGTCTCGCGAAGCCACCGAGCAATCCAAGCCTTACCGGTGGAAATCGCGACAAAGCGAAAGGTTGGGTACGCGATCAGGCGTCGCAATTTTTGACGAGATATCAGGACGACGGTCCTTGCACTCATCCGGCTTTGACGGTTCTCACGCGATTGACAGCCGCCATTCAAAGGCTTCGATCGAACAAAATGGAAGAAATGTTATCGGCTCTTACCGAATTGCGCGACATCGTGCTCGAAAGCGACATATCACCGTTCGAAATGAATTACAGCGGTCTCATAAAAGCTCTGTTGAATTATTTAACAACGACCGAAGCACCGGGAAAACGTTACGATCGTTTGCGAATGTTTTGGAAATTATTCGCCGAAACGACGATGCAACAGCATCAAGAATCCGGTATTCACGTTAATCACGCGTCAATAATTGACGTTAATCCGGGTGCTTTCGGTGCGTTGGTTGCCAAATTGAACAGTTGCGTCGCCCAATTGGAACAATTTCCGGTTAAAGTTCACGATTTGCCAGCGGGTTCTGGCGCCGGACGTGGTGGCACGAGCGCTTTAAAATTTTTCAACACCCATCAATTGAAATGCAATTTGCAACGTCATCCGGAATGCAACAATTTGAAACAATGGAAAGGCGGTACCGTGAAAATCGATCCTTTGGCTTTGGTACAAGCCATCGAACGTTATTTAATGGTACGAGGTTACGGTAGAATACGCGATGCCGAATCAATGGTCAGCGATGACGACAACAGCGAGGACGATATAGACGATACTTTGGCCGCTGTCGTCATAAGTCAAGCGGCCAAGCATAAACTTCAATTTTTGATCGGTGACGAAGTTTTGCCGTTCAACATGACGGTTTATCAAGCCGTTAGACAATTCGGATGTTCGGGATTGGATCATTCGGAAGCCGAAGCCGATAGCGAACCACCATTGGGACACGACGCTGTTTGGGTTCAAACTCACACGATTTATTATCGACCCGTACCGGAGGAAGAAGTCACGGCATCCCCCAAACCCGGATCGAGTTCGCAAATCACCGGAAGCCGTAAAGGCAAAGGAAAAAGTACAAAAATCAGTTCGAAAAGGAAAGAAGACAGTTTGTGGCTCGAAGGTGCTGTACCACCACCCCGTTGTCCTTTGGCACCTTATTTGACACCGAATTTGCCATCGGTAACCATATCCGACGCTTCGTTGGACGGTCTTTGTCTTTTGCGTCTTCTTCACGCTCTCAATCGTCATTGGGGCGTTTTGTTTCCACATTTGAAGAGTTTGCCGATTTTGACGACTCAAGATTTTATAAATAACAAAATCGCTGCCAAGGCCAATAGACAGTTGCAAGATCCGTTGGTTATTATGACGGGTAATCTTCCTTCGTGGCTTCAACAAATCGCTACTGTTTGGTGAGTTATTTTTTAACGATAACTGAAATATTCTCACTGTTTTTTGATTTATCATTGAGGAAGCTTTGTTTTCGTGAAAAATTTTTTTTTTTCGAGATGTTCATGAAAACTTAATCAGAATGTCCCAAAACATCTAAAAATCACATTTAGAAAAAATGTCCGGATGTGTGTGTGTGTGTGTGTGTATGTGTATGTATGTAACATTGGTTGAGCGTTCATAACTTGAGAACGGCTCGAGATATCAAGCTGAAATTTGTCACACATATATAGGGTTCACGGCGCATAGCACGATTTAATTTTTAGAAAAATCCATGCAGTTTTTTCGTTTTTACGCGAATTTAAAAAAATTCAAAAATTTTTTTTTTCGTCTCTAGCTTCCACAATTTTAGAGATATCGAGCTCATATTCAGTATAATGTTGAACGACTACAGGGTGATGCTCGTTACTGAATTGGAAAACAATCCATGCAGTGCTTTTGTTTAAAAAAAATGTTAAAAGGTGCAAAAAAAATGGTGCGCCCACTCTAGCTGGCACAATTTTCTAGATATCGGACTAAAATTTGGTACGAAGCTGCACTATTATCAAGAGACGTTTCGGATTGAATTTGGGCAAAATCCATAGAGCCATTCATATTTTATGTCATTTTTTAATTTTTCAAAAATCAACGTAAGTGCTCTAGCTTCCGGAATTTTCGAGATATCGTATCGAAATATGGTGCAAAGTCGCACTATCATCGAAAGATGTTTGGTATAGAATTTAGGCAAGATCCATCTTGTTTTGTATTCTTCGGACTCGCGACGAATCCGACTAATTCCCGTTGAATCTATCATTTCAGCCCATTTTTGTTTCCCTTCGAAACTCGACAACTTTTGCTCTACGCGACGTCGTTCGATCGCGATCGAGCTTTGCAACGGCTTCTCGATTCCGCACCGGAATTGTCCGGTTCGGACAGTCAGGAACGCGTTACGCCGCGTCTAGAGAGAAGAAAACGCACGATATCGAGAACGGACATATTGAAACAGGCCGAACAAGTTATTCAGGATCTTGCGTCGAGCAAGGCTCTGCTGGAAGTGCAATACATAAACGAGGTACGTTATCGTTCGTTTGATTTTTTTTTATCGATCGTTATTGCGACGAATAAACTCTGACGTAACGATTTTGAACAGGTTGGAACGGGATTGGGTCCAACGTTGGAATTTTACGCTCTGGTTTCGCGCGAATTGCAACGAGGCGAGCTCGAACTTTGGCACGGAAGTGCGAATCCATCGGAAGCGGGTTACGTCAACACCCCACACGGACTTTTCACCATTCCCGTGCCGTGGAACACCAAAGTTTCACATCTTACTAAACTTAAAACTAAATTCAAATTTCTCGGAAAATTCATGGCTAAGGCGATTTACGATTCTCGCATGGTACAATTATTTTACGATTATTTTTATATTATTAATAATGAGAATTTTTAACGGTGATTAACGATTATTTATTCGTCAGATCGATTTGCCGTTCAGTCTGACGTTTTATCGATGGTTGTTGGGTGAGGAACAATCGTTGACGTTGTCGGATCTCGTTCACGTTTGTCCGGATGTGTTTCGAAGTCTCAGCAAGTTGCAAGCTGTCGTGCGACGAAAAGATCTGATCGAACGTGATCCAACGATAGGATTCGATGAGAAGGAACAGATGATTAAATCTCTCGATCTCGATGGATGCACGATTTCGGATCTTGGCCTTGTTTTCGAACTTCCGGGTTACGAAAACATCGAGCTCAGGAAAGGTGGAAGCGAGATCGGTGTTAGCATTCACAATTTAGACAAGTACATAAAGGTAGGAATCGCTTTTGGTGTTTAAAATTATTATTTTGACGTGAAATTGAAGGGAAAAAAATTTTATTTGACGTTTATAAATGAATTTTACGCAGCTGGTTATTCATTGGTTCTTGTACGAGGGCGTGTTTCGTCAAATGGAAGCGTTTCGCGAGGGTTTCGAATCCGTCTTCCCGCCTGGTCAGTTGCGTTTGTTTTTCCCGGAGGAACTCGAAGCCGTGTTCTGCGGTCACGCACAAGCCGGCGGTCAGTGGGACGTTAAAACTCTTTTGGAATGTTGCCGAACGGATCACGGTTACACCCCGGATTCCCGAGCAATACGTTTTCTCTTCGAAGTCATGTCGGAATACAACGGCGAGGAACAGAGACAATTCATACAATTCGTCACGGGATCGCCTCGATTGCCCGTCGGCGGTGAGTCGTTCATCCATTATTTGAATAAATAATTCAATCATTCGCTGAATCTTATTTTTATTGAGAGGTAGAACGATTCGATTTGATTGAGAAGTAAAAAATACAATTTTAATTAAAATTGACGAATTTAATTCAATCAAGAATTTAAGAAATTAGTGCATTAAAGAATTTAAGACTTCAATTTAATTCGAATTGTTATCATTTTTTTATTTCATTTAATTAAATTTTTAAAAAACTTCAATTAAATTTTGAAAATTTTATTTACTTAAATTTTTTTATTTTATTTGATCAAATTTTTTAAATTTTATTCAATTACATTTAAAAAATTTTATTCAATTAAATTTTTTAAATTTTATTCGATTAAATTTTTTAAATTTTATTTGATTACATTTTTTAAATTTTATTTGATTAAATTTTTCAAATTTTATTTGATTTAATTTTTTAAATTTTATTTAATTAAATTTCTTAAATTTTCTTTAATTCAATTTTTTAATTATTCAATCACTCAATCTATTCAATCTAATTTTCGTTCGCTTTAATTTTTTTTCCTCGTTATTCACAAAATTTATTCGTTAATAAAATAGTTTTTTTATCAACGACGAATAATTTTGTTATTTTGTTCGCAGGTTTTAAGAGTTTAACTCCGCCTCTTACGATCGTGCGTAAGACCTTTGATTCATCCATGAAGACAGACGATTTTCTACCGTCTGTCATGACTTGCGTCAACTACCTTAAACTGCCGGACTACACCACGTTGGAGATAATGCGCGAAAAATTGCGAATAGCCGCTCAGGAGGGCCAACACTCGTTCCACCTGTCTTAGAAACGGCTATTGAACGTATATAAAGAAAAAATTATCATCAACAACAACAACAACAATAATTTCGTTTCTGTCTCATGTGTCTTTCTGTTATCTCGATCATTATCTAAAAAAAACAAAGCCTCGTACCTCCCCCCGGGCTGAGATTCGACGATTAAAAAATAAACGACGAAACGATCGTACGTCGAAATTCTCATTTGAAAACGAAAAAACAAAAAAAAAAACAAACATTGATAAAAGGGTAATTTAAAAAACGAAACAAAACGAATAAGCAATTAGCAGAGCATAAAGAGAACAACGAGACGCGTTTCACGCTGCATAAAATCTTCATTTCTTCGGCTGTATTTCTTTCGTTTCTCTATTAGATGTTTCGAAAACCAAAAAAAAAAGATTCTAGCTTTTTCTCATTTATTCTCGCTCTTTTTCTTCTATCGTGAATTACTCAAAGCCGCAAATAAATTTCCAGTTTGGCGTTTATTTTTGTACCGTTTTCTCACATCGAATTTGAATTTGTGTCCGATGAAATTTCATCGGATCAAATGATTGAGGTATGAAGGATGTTTTAAGAAATAATATTAATAATTATAAGAATGAATTCTTGAGAGCAAAAAAAAAAAAAAAAAAAAAAAATTGGAAAAAATCGCCGGTCTCGCCCGGAAGTTTCGCGATTCTTCTTGAGACTGGTGTTATCTCATGAAGGGGGAGGGAAGAGCCCAAACCACGCTCCAAACGCTTTTGTCTTCGGTGTATTGCGATAATAAACGATAAACAGAGATACAAAGAAAGAAAACGAAGAAAAAAAAAGGCAAAACCACAAAACAACAAGAAGCTGTAAATATGAATAGTTATCTCGAGATAGTTTGATATACGCAAGTCTATATAAATACTTTATATAATAATAATAATAATATTAATAATATTAAAAATAATAATACCAATAACGATTAAATAGTAACGAGAATCATACCGCTACGAAGCACTGATACTAACGGAATTTTAATTAGAAAAAAAAAAACAACAACATCAACAACAACAAAAACAGAAAAAAAACGAAGAAAACTCGAAAAGACGTTTACTAGATGTAAGTGAAGTTTTATATCAGTGGTGCGTCTCGTGATTTAACGTGCGTCGTGTCGTGTTTCGTGTAATCCATTATGGCGAGCGCGTGCGAGGCTTCGACGGAGCACGAGAAAACAAAACGAAAATTCACAAATAATTCGTAAATTAATTCACCGGCCAAAAACGAAAGAAAAAAAAAAACAAATCACAGCAGCGCCATTTAATTTCATAGGAGTTTAAGAATGAAAAAGAAAAACACAAAAAAAAAATTTAACGTCCCGTAGAAGGTATAGAAAAAGAAAAAAAGAGCATAAATCTCGTGTATCGCACTGTCGTGGAAGAAAGAAAGAAGAAAAAAAATGAAATTGCCATTTATTACGTTCGCGAGTCGAGTTAATTTTCTTTTTTCGTCATTCGTCTCTTTTTATATAATCCGATCTCTCGTGTTCGCCGTTCGTTGTCGCGAGAAAATAGTCCGAATTGGGGGGGGCGAAGGCTATACACGCGCAAATCGAACTTAAACGTGCAAACACCTCTCTATACATATATAGTTAATAGTAATATTTAATTTTAAGGCGATATTGTCAACGATTTTTTTTTTTTTCCTGTTTTCATTATTATTTTTTTTTCCGTATAATATTCGTAGAAAATTTATACGTAGGTCCAATCGTTTGATTAAATTAATTATTGTTGCGTTAACAACGCCGCGAAGGAGCATCGCCAGACCGTTCGTGAAAAAAAATCGTCCTCGTCGTTCTCGCAATGTGTTCCTGCTCTCGTCGTAGCTGCAGCCCTTGTGCGCTGATCAAACAAGTTCCATTATAAATTTTTTTTTTCCCCGTTTTTTTTTTTTTCAATCGTTTTGAGCAAATTTTCGTAGATCGTTGATCGATACATTTATAAAAATCTGTCGTGAAAAAAAGAAACGATTTTTCCAATTGGAATGTTCACAATGCGATCTGGGAAAAAAATAAAATGACTCACCAACGAAACGAATAACCGACAGCCGCAGTGATAAAAAAAAATTAAAAAAAAAAAAAAAAACAAACCGTCGTAGCTCGTTACTTTAATTTCTATGTGTTTTCTTCGTGATCTGGCTCGATCGGATGAAATTTCGTTGTCGCGTCGTTGAACGCTTTACAATTAAGAATAATTGCTTGCCAAACTAGTTGTTAGAGACGATGAGTAAAAAAAAAAATAATAATAGCGAAACGAGAAAGATTGTGATTCTGGATTAATCGGATGAAGGCGAGGGGGGCTAACGTCGGTACGATTAAAAATCGAAAAAGGGCTCGTGGTGCCATTGAAAAACAACCCTTGCGCACGTTCGGTCTGGCGATGAGGCGCATCGACCTCGTTGGTAAATTTGCTTCTCCTGTTTTTTTTTCTTTTCGGCAATGTTTATAGAATTAATATGTTATTCGTGTAGCAATTAACGAAACGGGGGTGTAGCATTATTTTTATTATGTGTGTGTCCGAACCACGTGATAAGAACCACGGATTGGTGATAATTAAACATACATTCGAAAGTCATGAATTTTTTGCAACGACGATGCTCTTCATTTTTTGTTGCCGATGTTTTACGTTATTACGTATACCGCGAAAAATTAAAAAAAAATAATAATAATTAAAAAAAAAAAACATTCACCGAAAATAAATCGTCGAAATCGAATTGCAATTTAAATTGCAAGGAACGACCAGTAATTTAAGAGCAACATGAAAAACGAAAATAAAGAACTTGTAGGCATGCATTAACTTGTATTACGGTTCAAGAAAACGAAACTCCCGAAAACCCTGTGGAATATTATTCAACGAAAGTTATATTTATATCGATCGGCTAAGCATAAATGAGGTTCATTTGAATTAATTGAAATACTTCTGTTTCCATGGATTCCTTCTCAATAAACACCGACGTAACATACACAGCAAAAAAAAAACACGAGGATGAACAAAAAAATGTTTCTTCGCATGTATTGTGCGTAAATTTCAAACAATCATCCTTTATTCGGAAACCGGTGCACTACCGGCTCACTGTACAATGTACGATATACACCATGGAGTTAACATTTATTCATTTCTTTCGGTTTTTAGTCCTTTTTTCATTCCCCATTATTTTTTTTATAAATATAAATCACCGTTGGAGTTTGTTCCTTTTTTTTTCTTTTCGTTCTTTCGAGGAAAAGTGGAATAATTCGTGGCCTCAGATGAACATCGACAGCCAGCCTAGGATCAAGCAGGTACCGCCGATGGGAGTGAATCTACTGAAACGTCTGTCTCCGGTGAAGGCGTAGTAATAACACGTGCCACAAAATAACAGCGTGCCGGAGATCATAAAAGTTGCAGCCTGCAAAAATCAGTCAACAATATTTTTTATTCTAGTTTATTGATGTACATTTTATTGTACTTTATAGTATTTCTAAATTGGTTTTGGAAAGAAGGCCGACTGTTGCGGCCAATGCTTTTGGAGGCGAATCCTTCTTAATAGTTCTTTGCTATGGTTGCAACAGGTTTGGTCAAAGTTTGAAATTATATCAACGGTGTTCGAATCGACTTCATGGAAGTTTTTTTTTTTTTTTTTAATTATTTATTTTACTTTGTCGATTTTTTTTTTTTTTTAAAGAATCGTTTTGGTTCTTCAAGCTTTACTATCTCAAATTATGGCAAATATTGTAGCTCACTATAATTCCTCTATTATTATGGTTGCGATAAGCTTTAAAAGCGATTGAAAAATAAATGTAACTTCCAACTCAGCTTTGAATCATTGATGAGAAAAAATGTAAATACGCATCTCAGCTGGTTAATAAAATGAGTAGACACAAAAAAGCATAAACGCAAGATTCTTACCAAAAGCGGTAATCTGCACAGGGGCAAACCCATTATTGCGAGAGCGTGGAAGAAGTGGTATCTGTTTGCAGTTTCAAAAACTGCTCTCTGCTCCAAGCCCTTCTCTTCCGGATATTTTCCTGGAAAATCATTGCAAGCTCAATGTAGAGAACAAATTCGTCGGAGGTACAGACCGACGAACGTACTGTGCGCTCCAACGGCGCCGAGGATGACGGCGCTGGCTCCGCTTAGCGCAGCGAGTCGAACGTAAGGTCCGGACGCCGCAGCCAATTTCCACAACGGTTCTGGAGGTACCATTCTGTATTCTATTCTTTGACCCAGTCCAGCGTAATTTGCTGCCTGCCAAACGAAATAACAAATACACTTAAAAATGAATTATTCTCTCAAGTAGCTGCGTAACAACACAGATTGAAATTGAACTGTTAAGGTCCGCAGAATGGATAAAAACTGCAAAAAATATGTTGAATGTGACACCAGCAAGATCAATTACGTATTTTTATCGAGCCAGTCACGTTATTCAAAGTAGACTCATAAATATTCCGACGATTCAACCGACAATGTTCCCAGTCACGCAAGATAAAAAAAAACCGAATTCTGGTTCATGAATTGGCTCTTGACATGTATACATGTATTATTCGTTACTTACAGCAACTGCAGCGGTTTTTGCATAAGATCCCGCAGTTGAACTGACGGGATTTGTGAACAAAACATAATACAAAGCGTCTTGAACTCCCATATTCATCGAATTGCGGTGAATCGAAAACTCGAAATTTTAACGTGCGGTTATGAAAATACGGCGACTGTACGCTCACGAATTTTGACGTTTTTACGATGATTCTTTATTTTTTTACGGACAATCGACGATCGAGTTTTATCGTGCGATGCGCGATTGACGGCAAATACACGCGCGCAACAAATTCGTAAGGAGTAGGCCGGGATTTCGCCGGTTTTTCGACGTGGTTTCCAAAAGGGGAATACCGGGTTTTCGGGAAATCCGTATCTACTCACCCCTTTTGTCGGTCCCTTCTTTGTGACCACCGTTGTGTAGACTCGAGTAGAGACGAGCCAACGTTTTCGTGGTGTTAGTAATACGTTTTGGCGAAGAAGAGAGAGATAAATATATAGAAGCTCAGGTCGCGTGTTAGGATTTGGCGCGAAAAGAGTAGTGCCAATTTCCGCCTGTAACTGACGCGCCATTTTATCGCTGTCACGCGGGGATGGCGATATCTCGAGGCTCCGCCCCTTGCTGTCATCTCTCTCGCCCTCATGTGGTCGCGCCAAGACGTTTATTCACTCGTACTTGTGCTGTAGTGACGTAGGGGCAGGGCCGTGCATGCCCTTCGTGCAATGGGTGTAGAATTGCGTCTGCTGTCTCTCTTGTTCTCGCGTGGTTTTCTGTTTAGGGTTGTCGAGATTGGCGGCTGGGGAGCGGTTTTTAAGCCACACTGCTTATAATATATAAATTGCTTCGCATCGGAAGTCTTAAAGGGCGAGAAAGTTGACGGCCCAGAGCTGATGAGGAAGTACGAGTAAAAGAGTGACAGATTGAGGGCGGAGCGAAGTAAGATTCCAGAATCCTCGCGCACGTGGACGTGTCGAGCAGCGCCAAGACTGCTGGTGGTCGGGGCGTGAAGCTCGGCTACTGCACCGAAAAAACGTGCCTTCGATTCTCGTAAGATCTGCGGTCGTCTGCTCAGTGACAAAAATTCGCGTGACGAAATAAATAAAATTCTTGATTGCGCCGCCAAATCAATCAGTACTGTTAATTGCGCACCGCTTGCAATTATTTATCTTTAAGGATGGTAAGTCATTGTTAATGATACGATTTTGTTATTTTTCGTTGGTTTTTCTCTGTCATTTGGTTATTACGTGGATTGATGACACGTCGAACGATGATTAGTAAAATAAATTTTGGGGCAAATATTAATTTCGACTGTCAACTGATATTGCACAATATACTGCAACCTTCGTTGACTTTATTGTGACGTAAAAGCTGATGAGATCGAACGGATTATATTTGGTAGTTTAGATCCATAGGAATTGCGTTTTTATATTTTGAGGTTATGCGTATGGTTAAGGTTATGTGTTTCGTTGAATTTTTAAACGTATTTTCGTGGAAATGTGAAATAATGATGAATACGACAGTCGATCGATGTTACAGGCGAGTACGGCAGTCGTTGCCGGAATTGGCATTGCCATTGTCGGTTTTGGTGGACGATACATTATGAGAACGATGCCAGCGCTATCGCAAAAAATGGCTGAAGCGCTCAAAACCATGCCTAAGCTAGATTCCCAGGTGAATAAACAACTGACGATGATCTATGTATAAAATACTGTGGTCTAAAGTAGGAATCTGAATCTTGACGAGCGACTGAACTGTATGTTACAGTCTTTGGCAAACAACAAGTACTACAAAGGTGGCTTCGAGCCAACGATGAACAAACGAGAAGCCAGTCTGATCCTCGGCGTGTCGCCGACAGCGAACAAAGCAAAAATCAAGGAACATTTCAAGAAGGTAATGTCGGCCAATCATCCGGATCGAGGAGGTTCGCCTTATCTGGCGGCAAAGATCAACGAGGCCAAAGATTTGCTGGAAAAATCGTCTTAGCAGGAACAAAATAGTAACTGAAAACCCAGAACGAAAGAGCTATTACAGAATTCTATATTTAATTTATTCACGAACGATTCGTTTTACAGTGGGGAATAAATTTTGCAATATACACAATTGACTATGAGCGGCGACACTATTTTTGGTCTCATTTCAAATTATTCTTGGAAGTGTAATTCTATTTAATAACGATAAATAGATTACTCGGTGTAAATTCGGACATGTTAAAATCGATTTTATCTGTATTCTTGAATTTCTGAAACAATGATTGTACTTATTTGCAACTCATAAGATTCGAAATAATTCGAAATCGTCATTCTATAAGGATTAAAATTGCAAACTATGAGTATTCGAGTCATAAAGGATTCCCGTTGGATAAAAATGAAAATAATAATAATAACAATAATAGTAAAAAAAGTTGCTTATGTCATAAGGAAATGTACATTATAATAAGTGTATATTACATACACGGACGTGATTAGCTGAGTGTTTTTTGTTCTTTCTTGCTCTCTTTTTTTCTTCATCATCATTTACGATGGATCGCATTATTTTTTTTTTGTTCATACCATTATTGACTAGAGCACGACGCCAGTGACGTAAACCGATCGATTGAAAAAAAATATATATATCGTTCCTACTACCTTTCCAATTTGGCGTTCTTTTGGTTTATCCTGTCTTGCGCAACTTTTGCACGTAATTTCGCTATCATGCTCGCTGGCAACGATCCCGGTACTTTAAAAATGCTCTGAAAAAATATACGAAGTCGCGTTGAGGTAAAAGCGTAACCAATGAACTTGCGAACCAATGGAATCTAATGAATTCCTGAAGTGTCAGCCTCATTTCAAGGTGAAGGAAATTGTTAAAAATGACAAAGTTTTGACTTTTACCTGCATGAATTCGTGACACTGCAAAACAATACTATCCTTGGTTATTTCCTTGAAACATTCGGCCAGTAACGCAAAATCCTGGCAGGAGACCAAATTTTCTTTGTTTCTTTTTATGAGCGTCAACGCAACACGAAATATTATCTTATTCCCTTCGTAGAAAAGACAATCCCATATTCGCAATGTTGTCTGTAATAAGTTTTTTAATTCCGCAGTGTGGGTTAAATTCTTGCTTTTTTTTTTTAATGTACGAATAGATTGAAGAATTGGCTAACCTCTATGGGTAATACTTCGGCAAACAGACACACGAACCATTTGGTAGTCGTCACTGCCCATGGTAGTCCCATATCCGTAACGTGTTGTGAAACCTCTGGTATTTTTATTCTAAAATTAAAATGTTTTTGATTTTTATTTCTCTGAGAGGAGGAAAGAATTTGTTCGTCGCGAGTAAATTTTTGTTGAATAATCACCTGACTAGCTCGGCGAGCACGTCTATGTCGGTGAGCAAACCGTCCATCGTCGGTGTGTAATAATCCGGCAAAATCTTTTCAATCAATATCTTCAACAGCCAAAATGCAGTTTCTTCGCTCTTTGTGACTAATAGTAATAATCCTGCGATGTAATTCAGTCCCTGAAATCGATACATGAGAGGATAAAATTTAAAGAATAATATATGATATTAAAAAATGAAATAAAACGTTGAGGGGTCTTCTAAAAATGCTCGGATAATGACTGTGCGATATTCTCACTTGACAATAGCCAACAGTTTCGTTCTGATGAGCAAAAGCCAATAGAACGTTGTATAATTGGTGCTGATGGTTCTCGGTGTTGTTGAAAAATATATTATCGGGGAAGGTTCTTGGCAAATCGGTCTTGATTATGTCAGCAACTTGGACATTGTGAGGTCCTTCGAGTAATCTCTGGTAGAGATTGGGCGACGCGTTTTTCAATTCCTCGCCGCCACTAACTGCGAGCCATACCTTTGAATTGAAAAATTGCCTTGCCGTTAATAAAAAATATCTATGCATAGGTATTTATTTTTATTATTATTTAGACAATGATCAAACTAACTAATTTATTCATACTTATCCATACTCATAATTTTCGCTGTAATTCATTTATCCTTAGTCTTCATTATTTCTTCCTTTTTCCAATTATATTATTTTTATTTATTATTTATATACGTATATGATAATAATTGAATATATGAAAACAGTAGATGGAAAATCGGTCTTATACTTTTTGACTATCGTTTAAAAATTATATCCATACCTATATGCATAGATATTTATTTTTGTAAAATAATAAATATTAGTGTAATTAATTTTCCATCTGTATATTTTTTCAACCAAAAAATTTGACTAGCAGTGTCGAATCAACAGCCAACAATGGTACGAACTCACCATTCCTCTGTGCTCCCCTGGAATGCCTTTGCGTACATATCTCTTGATGGTTATACCTCGCTGCGGCGACCTTCCCTCTCCTATTATTTCAGACCATTTCTTAGCTCGTTTTGCCAACACCTTGAGATACTCGGACATGAAATCCTCGTAGGTCCCATAGTCAAAATCGCTGGGCCTCTCGAAACCATATTCGTCAACGTTGCTGTTGAGAAATCACAACAATATGATAAAAATATTTTTATATAAAATTGAAGGTTCTCGGTATCGATGAAAATACAGATGTCTCGAAAACGTGGTCCAACTGTACAGTCCTTAAAGTGCATAAATGTTTTATTAAATCTTACCGCCAGTCAATTAGCTACTCGTATTATTATCGGTTCAACGATGCTCGATTGTTTTTAATAATGTTTTTTGGTCTTGTTGCAACAAATCAAAATTCATTTTCTGACTAATTCCTTTGTTGATTATTTATAACAATGTAAGCATTGTTACGATATATAAGAAATAATAACGTCGTTAACCTAAATCCCGACAAAATTGTACGGCGTATAGCTGTTAACGCGGGTTATTTATAAATTTCAGCTTTATCGAAATAACTACTCACCTAAAACATGAGCTGGCCATACCCCGAGTGGGAGGAGCTGCGGTTTCGCATCTACAAGAGTAAAACTCGTATTTCGAAACGACTGCATTCGTTTATCAATGAAAATTCTATATAGAACGATTCACGCGACTACGCGTGCGTTTCTCGACTTTCCCGTCTGAAAAAAACATCAATCCGCGTTTCGAAAGATAAGATTTCGAACGATTCAAACGCGATAAACAATCGAACTCTAACTTGTGTACATGTGTTGCTTTTTTTTCTTTCTCAATTCTTTTTACCATAAATCAACTCTTCGGCCTACGTACAAACCGTCGTACCATCTCGTACTACGGACCGATGTAAATGCACGGAAAACATTGTGTATATAGCGCTGCATCTTAGGGTGTCATTTTCATTGGTTGACATCCTCGGAGAATGCAGTTTCGTTCGTAGATACGCGAAAATTTGTGATTTCTCGTTGATAAATCTGTGCCGTACGTTGAACCCATTTTTTCATACGGCCCTGGATGTGGCTCGCCCAGCGCCATCTGCAAACGTAGAAGCATAACACGTTTCTGTTGCCGGAGTTCGAGTCGAGTTAGCCGACTTTGCAATCGGGTGGACTCGGGTTTTCGAACACCACATGGTAATGGAGGAGACACAATGGCGGTGAATCTACCTTGTCTCGCTGGTAATTTATTTACTTATCCATATGCTTTTTAATTTTCCAAAACATTTGGAATCGACAGAAATCATGTTTTAGCACGATAACGATCAATCCGATGCAACTCTAACGGGTGAACCTCATTCATGATCGTATATAATTCGAATTTGGAGGTTAAGCATGGGAATCATTGCGAAAACCGCTTAACCGAGATTTTTATGGAATTTCATTATTTATATTGGAATCTATTGTATATACGGTTGAATGAATTTATTTTTTCATTATTTTACACTTTGTATGACATGAAATTTTAGTGCGGGCTGCCAGCGGTATCAGCATAAAGAATGGACCGCCCGCTTACGACGATGTCTCGGAGTTTTCCAAAGACGAAAGCAAATCGTGCAAGGCCATGGTCTTCAGCCCGGACGGCAGATATTTCGCATGGATATCTGGTCCCACCATAAAAATTGCGGTTGCCAAGACTTGGCAACTCACAGCCGTCATCCAGAGGCCCAAAGTCTGCGGAATTCAGTTCTCTCCGCTGGGAACTTACCTGATGACTTGGGAACCCTTTATCAGTACGATTTTTTCACTTGACTGCCTTGCTCCACGTATTATTGATGAATTTTTTGTTTTTTTAATGTAATTTTCTTGGTCTGTGGAACATTGAACTCCTAGCTATATTTTTTCTCAGTCGGATTATCGCCAGATCTTGAGAAACGGTCCTGGCATCTTTCGAGAAATATATTTATGGATTCGTATATATTGAGAAGAAATTTAGATGAATATATCTACTTATTTTTATGATCTAAGTTGATACATAAACATTTGTTTCGAATATTTGTCACTGCAGTATCGAAAGACAAACCTGAAGGATGTCCCCAAATGCACATATGGAAATCTGAAAATGGCGAACTTTTCGAGAGTTTCACCCAAAAGCGGCAAAGCGATTGGTAAGAACAATTTGCAATAAAATTTCTTGATAAACTCGCTGTTAGTTGATTGATTATCCTTCATCTAATTAATTTCTTACAGATGTTTGTCATAAAATAATTTATTGTTGTCCACAGGGAGCCTCAGTGGTCAAACGATGAGAAATTATGCGGAATGCTGGTCAACAGCGACATATTGCTCTACGAAAATGTCGACTTCAAGAGGTACATCCACAAAATAAACGTGACTAAAATTGGAAAATTCAGAATTTCGCCTGGAAATGCGCCCAACCACATTCTCTGCTATATGCCGGGTATTTATAATTATTCAATCCATCAATCTCGCTTCCCATGAAAGAAATAAATGTCATAAACACGACAATGACAATTCTCATGATCTACCGCAGGGAAACCGGGGCAGCCATCCTTTGCAAAATTATTCCAATATCCCAAATTGGAGTTGACTCAGGCTTTGGCGAGTAAAAGTTTCTTCCAAGTAAGTCGAACTGTTTGATATTTTATTTAAATCGTTCTAAGTTCCTCACACTTTCCTCTATTATTATTTCGATATTGGATACCATTCTATTATTTAAAAAAAATGTATATACGCAAATAAGCTGCGAGCTTTGTGACCGATAAATCAAAATCGATGCGTTTCAGGCCGACAGGGTTGACATTATGTGGAACAATCGAGGCAACAGCGCCCTCGTTTTAACTACGATGGACGTTGACAAAACCAATGCTTCCTATTACGGCAAACAGGGTTTGCATTATCTAAGTACAAAGGGAGAAACAGCTCTGGTGGCCCTTAGTAAGTAATTACTAAGTGATCCGAAATCAATCACGAGCATCCTCAAGCTCGAAAAAATAAAACCTTTATGCGTTTCTTCAAGTTCGAGCATTGAAAAAAATATATATTTGCACGATCTATTCCTTCAGGCGAGGAAGGTCCCATACACGCCGTCGAATGGTCACCGAAGAGCGACGAATTTTGCGTAATCTACGGATTTATGCCATCTAAGGCTACGCTTTTCAACGTCAAATGCGAGCCGGTCTTCGAATTTGGAAAGAAACATCGAAACAGCATTTATTACAACCCATTTGGCAACAATATCCTTTGAATATCTTCGTTATTCTTCGATTTTTTCATCATACATTAATTTTACAACCGTTGAATTTGTTGAATTATTATCCTTGACTGCTCTGCACTTGTTCTCTTGGGAGGTTTCGGTAATTTGTCGGGCAACGTTGAACTTTGGGATCTGTCGAAAAGAAAAATT
Source organism: Sussaba pulchella (assembly GCA_963971145.1). NCBI lineage: Eukaryota > Metazoa > Arthropoda > Insecta > Hymenoptera > Ichneumonidae > Sussaba > Sussaba pulchella. Next base: position 21,183,838 of record OZ020165.1, read on the forward strand.
ATAGCCAGTCTCGAAGCCGCTGATACAACGTTGCTTCACTGGTCTCCGGATGGCGAGCACTTCATGACTGCCACAACTGCCCCGAGATTACGAATCGCCAACGGGTAAATTAATCTACGCCTTTACGCGTCGTTACTTTCCATGGCTTTACGATACGAGAGTCAACGATCGATTATAAATTGTTTTTTTTTTTTTTTTTTTTTTTTTTTTTTTTTCAGTTACAAAGTTTGGCACTACACCGGTACGTTGTTGCACGAACGACCTTGGAACAAATCCGAAGAACTTTGGGAAGTTATTTGGCAAAAGTTTGAGAATAATACGTTTAGCGAGAAACCGATAAGTTACAAAGCCGTCGAAGGTATAACTTCCAGCCAGCCTCAAGGTGGGTTAGATAAAATCAATATGATTTCAACGATATTAATCAAACTTTCGTTGTTTTTTTTTTTCAATTAATAAATTTTGTGCAGCTTCGAAACAAGTTTATCGACCGCCTTCGGCAAAGTCTCACACGATGACGTTCAATCTGCACGACAACGACGAGGCCCCGACGAAACCCGGAGGTAAAAAAAAATCCGTCGATCGTCGAACCGTCGTCAATTTTTTTTTTTTTAACAACGATTGTGATTGTTTCGATCTTGTCTCGTTTGTTGCAGCCAATCAACCGTCGAAAGCCGCGATAAAAGCGAAGAAGAAACGCGAAGCGAAGAAAGCGAGGAAGGAATCCAATCAAATTGGGGGAGATTCAACGAACAATGCCGGTCCCAACGGTCGAATCGACAATCCTCCGGCCAAGAACACTGTCAACGTCGTCGATCACGATCTCACCGACGATCCGGAGAAGAACAAGATGATAAAAAAAATTAAAAGCGTAAGATTCGTGCGGAAGAAGAAGACGTAGAAGGTATTATGATTTTTTTGCAATACGTTTTTGTTTCCTTTTGCAGAAATTGGATCAGATATCGAAGCTGAAGGAAAAATTAGGGGCGGGCGAGCAGCTGGAGAAGAATCAGTTGGACAAAATCAAGACCGAAGATGATTTGACGAAGCAGCTGCAGGAGTTGATATTGTGATTATTCTTGACTGATATCTCGTCGAGTACAGTAACGAGAAATTTCCACCAGGAATCATTGGAGCTTAAGTGAAAAACAAAAAGGGGGCTTTTTTTTTTTTTTTTAAGATTAAAATAGACTTTTTATTTCATTTTTTTTTTTTGGAATTGAAACAAAAAAATAGAATAACTTGTACATTGAGGTTGATGATTCGGCAATTGTCTGATAAATTTTTGAGACGATCAACGATTGATTACCAGTTTTCGCTGGGAGAAAAGAGCGCGATTACGAAATTGCCAATCATTATCGAGTTAACGTCCGGGCAAAAATATAATAAAAAAAACAACGGATGTGAAATGAGTGAAGATCGATTGAACGAACGTTGTCGATCAAATTTAAGAAGCGTATAAATATACTCTATTTTTCGAAGAGGCAGCACGAAAGAATGTATCATAAATCTGAAAATGAAAAAAAAAAAAAATCTTCATCGATCATGCTGCGAAAATTATTAACTCCACGTTCCTGCTTGCAAGATGTCTCGGAATGACGGAAAAAAAATTGTTTTATCTTCTTCCTTCCTTTGTTGTCATTCGGCAATTTGAAGTAATTCAGTAGATATCTCATCAATGTAACGTTCGACGATATTTGAACGTTTTCTCTCAAAAATCTCAATTTTTTACAGGCGTTCGTTATCATTTAGCGGATTGTTTGCTTTCGATAAAAATAATCCCGAGCGCTGCCGAATGCGAGACAAATCATGCAATCGAATAATTCCGTCATTCTCGTTTGTCGTACTTATATGGAAAACAAAAGAAAAAACAATGATAAAAGACAAAGAAGAGAGAAAAGGCGAATGATTAGACAACAGATTTCGCCATCTTGTTCATTCGATGCGCACCGGAAGAATAGCTTGCTCGACGGATCAACGGAAGTAACCGGAAACCCAATGTTCCCTCGTTTGACTCATGTGGCTTGACTTTCTAACATTCAATTTGAAGAAAGTTTTTTTTGTCCACAATAATATGATTATTCATAAACGATGAAATTTAAAATCAATAGAAATAAGTTTAAAATAAAAACAATTGCCATAATGAAAATTTTTTAGATTTCAAAAGCGACTATTTGATCCTGGTATTCTGACAAAATGGCAGCGCCCGGGGTTGAGAACAATAATAATACGAAAAAGTTGTTTTAATTTAAATTAATATCGTCCAACTTATTTTTATTGTTGAAACAATAAAATAAATAATTCTAGCACCGTTGAATCTTCCTGTAACATTGACGGCGCAACGTTTCAACAATTTCCGCAACTTTGATGATTTATCGGAGTTATCGTTAAAAAGTCTATCAAATAAATAATAAATGAATAATATTAAATGATAAAATCAATGGAATATTAAATTAATTTGGAGTCCGAAGTTGTAATTCCAGAGTCTAGAAGTTGAAATAAATCGCTTACCAGCTTGTTCATTCGGTGCGCACCGTAAAAAGAGCTTGCTGGACGGATCATTGTAACGCCCCGCCCACCTAAACGTGCTCCGTTTGCGCACCAACTTTAAATATGTATGTCGAAAGAACATCAACAAGCAGTAATCGCAAAATAGTTCTTGATTACAGACGAATCAAAGAATCGTTATGCTGAGCAATGTTTTTCTCTTAATCATCGACTACCTACTTAGGATATAAGTCACATAATTGAATTTATAATGCTGCGAAATTTATGAATTTGTTCAATTCAAACGTCGCGCCGTACGTAAAGGAAGATGGGGGATCAGAGTAATGCCATTGGCTGCGGCACTATCATGAGCGCCGAGCGCGAGCTGCCTCTCCTCACACGTCGATGGCATCGAAACCCAAGAAGAAGGGGAAGCTCAAAAATGTCGCTTCCCCTCCGCCTAACACCACTGAGTTCGGGGGTAAAATTGAGCTTTCGGCCCCGAACCACAGGGACGAACGGCGCCGTTTCATCCCTTAATTGAAATCCGACTTTGCTCCGCCCACCCTTTGCCACCCACCCGCTCCAAGGACTGTCCTATGAGCCAGAATATTATAGGCTGGCTCCCTCTATCCGGTGCGACACTGCTGCGGAAGCAACAGATAAGAAGTCCGATAAGAAAAGAGACAATAAGCGCGTTGATATCACACACAATCGTCGGCGCATCGATAAGGAACACGCGCGGTCCCCAGCGATGGCACAGCTTTGTCATTGGTGCAAGTAGGCGTATCTCACAGCCCAATGGCCAGAGATAACGACCGAAGGGGCGGGGTCGGAAAATACCTTCGATCCATTCGTCGCGGTGATATCACCGCGCGCCATCCACAGGCGGAAATCCTAATTAAAATCGTCCCGTCGAATTCAAACACAGACTTGCGGTTCCTCGTAATTCCTTCTTCGTTGCAAATTCGTTCGCGAGGTAGCGCGACGGTAGCGCCGCGGAACCAGTCGTGTTTACAGATTGCAGTCGAGTTCGTAACGTCACGTCAAAAACTGCAACACGGGATTCAACTACGATTTACTATGTAAAGGTGCGTCTATAAAATACAAAAAAACATGTTAAAAAATGCGTTATCGTTGGTTGCGCGCACGATGATAATGAACCCGTTCGAAGTTCATGGATTCGTAAACTAATGACAACCGAATTTCGTTAATACAAATCGCCGTGTCTATGGGGAAGGGGGGGCCCCGTCGGCAGTGCTAATCGTTAGGTGGGTCGCCATTTTGTCCGAAAGATAGGAGCCCGGTCGGGTGGCGAAACGGGCGAACAAAATAGGTGTGCAACCCTCGCCCCAAAAGATGGTTCGCTATCGCGCGGTTATCATCCCCGGCTACCGGTCTTTACGATCACGATACATTTCTCATTAATTCCCAACGACAACAACAACAAGGATAAAGAGAAAAAAAATAACAAAACCCCGTCAGAGCCATCAACGTGTGTCCGTCAAATTCGTTTTTTTTTCCTTTCTTTCATTCTTTCTCTCCTTTTCGTCGCGCCGCTCGCTCGGTTTTTGCGCTGCCCCCTTCTACCCCCCCCCCCCCCCTGCCTCCCCCCTCGTCGTCCTACCACCAACGTGCTAACATTTGCGGCTCTCCAAGCACTCTCGAACTCTCGTTTCTTCGTGAGTGATAAACTTTTACGTCTCTCTCTTTCTCTTGCTCTCTCTCTTCCTCTTCCGCTTCGTTCTCTTTCTCTCTCTCTCTCTCTCTTTCTGTCTCTCCCTCGAGCGCTCTCGCTTCGCTTCTCTCTCGTGCAGCGCGTTCCCCGAAACCTCTTTGTCGCAACATTCCTCTGGTACGTTTTTAAAACATGCACGAATTAGCCAGCTACCGAGCTCGGCAAGTACTTTGAGTGACTACGTCGAATCCTGACGGGTTTTTCTTTTTTTTATTCGTTGTTTTCTTTTTCTTTTGACAATTCTAACGACCGGACGACACTTCGCTACGACGACGAATTGGGGTAACGTTTTTTTTTCTCCGTTTTTTCTTTTTTTTTCTTTCTTTCATTTTCTTTCATTCGTACTTGTAACGTCATTGTAGAAACGTTTTCCGTAACATATTCGAGCTTCTGCATTACCCGCGATTCCTCTCGCTCCCCCTCCTTCCCCGCACCGTTCTTTTACTCCCACGCCTCCCACCCTCGCTACATCTATCAAATCATCCCTTCTAATCTAATTTGCAAAACGTTAACGTTTTTTAATCTCTTTTTTTCTTCGTCGCATCGACGAATTTTCACGGCTCGCGGATTGTATTAGTTCGCTCCGGTTGGATGGAACCGTATTTGCGGTAACGCGATACTCAAACGTAAATACACTTGTCATCGCCGAGCGTCCACGAAACGTTGAGCTTTTTTTTTTCCTTTTTTTTTTTTTTTTTTGAAACGTTCTTTTTCTCGGGATTTTGTGCACAATCGTGAATTAAGAATGGCAATGGATATTCTTTGCTGTGAATCTTTTAGGGGGTGAGGTATTTGTGTTGGTTGTGGGAAATTTATGCGTCTGTGTTGTCGCTGTAATGGATTTGTAGATGGGTTTGAGAATCTGTGCGCCGGTTATTCAAAAATTGTAGTCCGGCGACTGTTCTTTGGCTCTGGCGTGTTTAATCCTTAATCGTGAGACGAAAACGTTTATGTCGTATCTCGCCTGTTTCCAAATTGCTTGTAACATTGTTTGCGTACTTAGGGACACATAGTGTGGGCAATTGTAGCTTGGGAAAACTTTATTCGTCGAAAGGTTTGATCCCTTCGAACGTTATAATGTATGTTGGGAGTTAAAAATGTTTGAAATACTTTGATTGGGACTCAAGTCGGAGTTGCAACTTTTAATAGAAATAAACATTGTTTGATTATCTGTTTCAATCACTGAAGGTATTATGCACATGGCCGACTGGATCTTTGGTGCAAACTATTTATCCATTTGTTTATGAATAAAATCTTCTATGAGAACGATTACCAAGAACTTCGTATGTTTGCGGAATAATGCAAAAAATATATATAAATAGTTTGTCTAAGATGAATCTCAATAACTGAAGCCACGACGGCCTCAAACTTCTGTCAAAGATAAATTCTTCCGGATTGAACTGTGATTAACAATTGGCGTTGATAATATTTACAATTTATTTGATGAAACCAGATTGACCATTCATACGAGTCAATTTGTACGAGAGAATTTTTTCTTTTAGATTTACAGGTGAGCCGATTGGACAAATGTATAACACAAATGCTGGAATTACGGTGTGTTGCAGATAATGTAGCTATAGATTAATGGAACAAGGCCTTTAGGATATATCCGTATTTAATGTCAGTGGGTGAGCCGGATGGTCGTTGTCGGTGGTGCGCCATTATCAGAATTGGGATTTTTGTGGATATCGGTGGTTGCTGATTCGTTACCACAATGACGATCGCTACACGAGGACAGGGGGTGGGCATAGACCCTCCCGAAAGCCAGCAAACCGCTCAGGTCAGAATCATTCTCTCGTCGATCGTTGACGAAACAAAATATAAAACGAAATTTCACAAAACACGTAAAGAAATATACTACACGGAACGTTTTTTGGTTATCGTAACTGCAGATGCACAGTCCTCAAGGTCCCCAACAATTAGGGGACGCGATGACGGGTCTGCAATTGACCGAAAATTCGGCCCAGAGCGAATGCAACAGCGAGCCTGTGAATTCGTCGGAAGATAGCCTCGAAGCGAGAAGACAGCAGCGTTCTGAGCCAGATTTTCCGCGTGCTAAGCTGGCCATGTTGGATGAAAAAATATCTAGTCCAAGATGGGTTGTGCCCGTTCTGCCAGAACAGGAATTGGAGAGCCTGTTGCAAGCCAGTATAGAGCTTTCCAGAAAAGGTATTCGAATCGTTGCCTGGAAATACTCGATACGATCGACTCATGATTTCGTTGACAAAAAAAAAATAAATAATCAATTATTTCAGGAATTGATGTACAGAGCGAGGCGTGTCAGCGTTTTTTTCGCGAAGGCCTCACCATATCTTTTACAAAGATTCTCACTGACGACGCGGTTAACAGTTGGAAGGTCAACATTCACAATTGCATCAACGCAAATTGCGAACGTTTGATAGAGCTTTGCGTTCTTAAGCTCGAGGACGACTGGTTTCCGCTTCTTGACCTGTTGGCGATGGTTTTTAATCCAAATAATAAGTGAGTAAGCAATTTTCTCACGAAAATTCGTCAATACGTTGTCAAACTGCGTAAAAATTTAATAATTTTCACTATTCGTTTATTAATTTTTGTTTTTGTTTTTTTTTTTTTTTATTCAAGATTTCATACTTTTAACGCTGCAAGAGTTTCGGAAACGGTGCCTCTCGGTAGCAATATACCGGACGAGGAGATATACGCGAGGCCGCCTCAAGATTATCGAAGCCCGCGCGGTTGGCTGGTCGACCTCATAAACAGGTAAAACTCATAATTAATTCTCCCACGCCGATATGTTTTCTTCCGAATGTAGAAAATATTTTCATATTTTTTCCGATTCGTTCCTCAATTCAGGTTCGGTAATCTCAAAGGTTTCGAAATATTGCTAGCGAGATTTCAGAGTGGTAGAAACCTAACTATACAGGTTATTCACGCGTTGCTCAGACCGTTTGGCTTGTGCTACGAGCTTCTCACCGTTCACACGATAGTCAAATACCTCATGCCCATCGTGGTAAGTCAATCGATCGAACGATTTTATAAAAAATATAAAATCAACGAATATCTTTCAATAAGTAGATGTGTGATATAATTTTTAACACCTGTAATATTTTCATGAGAATATTATAGGACGAATGAATGATGAATATCTATTGAAACAATATAGATATATGTTTCACATGTATTTATAGTATATAGTATAAGCATGGGAATACTATAGATAGCTTATGATGAAACCTATTATTAAAAATATAGATATATTTAAACGAAAACAATTAATATTCATTTTTCGATCGTCGATTAATAGGAAATGGTGCCTGTTATATTGGACAATTTGACGGACGAAGAATTAAAGAAAGAAGCTAAGAACGAATCCAAGAACGACGCTATATCGGCTATAATAAAAGCCACGAAATGTCTCGTGTCGCGGGTGCCGCATCAAGAAGACATGATTAAAAATTTGGAAATATTGAGACTGAAAATGATTTTGAGGCTTTTACAAATATCGTCGTTCAACGGAAAGATGAATGCCCTCAACGAGGTTAACAAAGTTATCGGTGGGGTTACTTGCTATCCCCATCGTAATCCGAGTTTGGAGGAGGAGGAGTGGCTAACCGCCGAACGTATGGCTGTGAGTGTTCAAAATACAAATAAATAAATATGGAGTGAAAGAAAAAAAAATTCAACGATCTATTTGGATTAATGAAAAATACATTAATTCATTTATTCTTCCAGAAATGGATAAAAGAAAACGGCGTGTTGGAAATAGTTTTGCGCGATTCGCTGCATCAGCCTCAGTACGTTGAGAAGTTAGAAAAAATATTGCGTTTCATAATAAAAGAAAGAACTCTAACGCTCGAGGATCTCGATGCCGTGTGGGCGGCACAGGCCGGAAAGCACGAAGCTATAGTTAAAAACGTTCATGATTTACTGGCCAAATTGGCTTGGGACTTCAGTCCCGAGCAACTCGACCATTTGTTCGAATGTTTTCAGGTAAATTTTTTTTCTTCGTTTTGCCTTCATCATGGTGTACAATTTTTGGATTCTTGATTGGAATTTTTTGCTTCTTTTTTTTTTAACGTTTCTTTATTCTCCATATCGTACTTTTGCAGACGAGCTGGAAGACTGCCAATAAAAAGCAACGTGAAAAACTGTTGGAACTCATTCGGAGGTTGGCCGAAGACGACAAGGACGGTGTGATGGCACACAAGGTTTGTTTTTTTTTTTCCTCTCTTTCGTTCTTTCCTCTTTTCCCCATTGATGCGTTTATTATTACTCGATTATATTTCATTCAAACTCCGGAAAGTTTTTTTTCTTGAAATTTTGATCGAATGATCGAACGTATGATATTTCTTTTCGCAGGTGTTGACGTTGTTCTGGAATTTGGCTCACTCGGACGAGGTGCCGACGGAAATAATGGATCAAGCGTTGAATGCTCACGTTAAGATTCTCGATTACTCGTGCTCGCAGGAACGAGACGCGCAAAAAACCGTTTGGCTCGACAAATGCGTCGAGGAGTTGAAGAGCAGCGACAAATGGGCGTTACCGGCGTTGAAACAGATACGGGAAATTTGTTGCCTATACGAGCCCAATCCCAACATTGGCAATAGTCAACGTAGTCATCATGTATTTTATAGGTAAATAATACTTTAGAACAAAAAATATAAATATAATATACGCGGAAATGAATGAATAAAAAGAGATAATATTTATCAAAAATGAAGTAGTATAAATATAATTTTAATAAATTATGACTTTTCTATAATATGTTATTATATTTATTATTTATTTCAAGAATATTTTTATAGGTAAATAATACTTGGAAACAAAAAAAAATATAATATATTCCGAAATGAATGAATAAAAAGAGAATATTTATCAAAAATGAAGTAGTATAAATATAATTTTATTAAATTATTAATCTTCTATAATATATTATTTTATATATTTTATTTTGTAACATATATTATATTATATTATTTATTCCACAAATATATTTGTATGCAGGAATATTATAGGAGTTCAAGAAATTTATTTCGTATAAAGGAAGCAAAAATATTCGTTGATTTCATATTTTTCGATTTTTTTAAATCTACAGGCAAGAAGTTATAGAACGTCTGCAGAATCAACATTCTGTCGTGATTCTCGTGACAAACAGCTTAACGAGTTATATGGATAGAGTGCGTCAACTCGTGAAAGATTATCCGGAAATCGATGATACGACGCTTGTTCTCGACGGTCGTTACAATCATATTACGCAAGTTCAGGAGAGGCTCAATTTCTTAAGGTTCCTATTAAAGGTCAGTCCCTTTACGTTTATTCTTCAATTTTTAAAAAATCTCCAATTAAAAAATTATTGTTACGAACTTTTCGATGTTTTAAAAAATTCGCTTTTCGTTCTTAGGATGGACAACTGTGGCTGTGTGCCGAACAAGCGAAACAAATATGGCAATGTCTCGCCGAACAAGCGGTCTTCGTGTCCGATCGCGAGGCTTGTTTCAAATGGTTTTCAAAATTAATGGGCGAAGAACCGGATCTCGATCCTGCGATAAACAAAGATTTTTTTGAAAACAACATTCTTCGTTTCGATCCCACGCTTTTGACGGAAAGCGGAATAAAGTGTTACGAAAGATTTTTCAAAGCTGTGAATTCCAAGGAAGGCAAACTCAAACTCAAAAGGCGAACGTTTTTGATGGACGACGTTGATTTGATCGGCACTGATTATCTGTGGAGAGTGAGTGATTTATTCGTACCAAAAATTAATCGTCTCAAACGTTTTCCATTAAATTTAATTAACAAGAAAATGTCATCGAGATAATTTATTTCTCTCTTTCTTTAATACTGTGCGTGTTTGTGTGTGTTTTTTTTTCAGGTAGTGACGAACAGTCCCGAAGAAATAGCGAGCCGTGGCATAGAATTAATGAAAGAAGTTTACACGAATTTAGGACCGCGTTTGCAATCCTCGGTGCTCGATTTTCACGAGAATTTCATCGCCGAATGTATGGACCGTCTGAAAGCTCATTACGACGCGGTTTCGATATTAAACACCGAATGCGTACGCGAGAAACCGGACGAGGAGGACATACAGATTGCGAATACGATACGCACCGAAGCCCTCAAGATGTGTCGGGTTATGAAAGTTTTGCAAGAATACATAAACGAATGCGACACAGCTTTTCCGGGCGAACGAAGAGTCCTGCCTCTGCACAGGTAAATTGTGTTCGTTCGAAAAACAAAAAAAAAATATAAACAAAATTATGAAATTTATCTCTGAAGGAATTTTTTTCTATTTTTCAATGTTAAAAACGTTATTTGCAATTACAGAGCAGCGCGTGGCAAGCATTTGTCGTTGGTGATACGTTTCGCGAATCCCGGACGCAACGTCGACGACATCGACATTTTCACTCACAGCAATGACACATTGGCCTCTCTGAGACGTCAAATATTGCGCCGAATAAAAGCCAGTGGAACCAACGTCAAACTCGAATTGTTCATTAATGGGGAATCGCTCGAACAACCGGACGATCGTAAACTTTTGTCGCAAATACCTTTGCGCGACAAGACTTTGTTGCTGGCCAAATTGAGTCAGGTCAACAGCAACATGCCGAGCTCGCCGGACAGCAGTTCCGACAGTTCAACGAGTTCTCCTCATCATACGTACGATCGACCGAATTTGGCCGCTGAGAATCGATTGCCCGGGGTTGTGAGTAGTCGATAAAAAATAATCTATGAGATTAGAAACATTAAATTGAATTTTAAAAAATAGATTTAAAAAAGTTTTTTTTTTAATCGAAAATTTGAATTAATTTATTTCTTAGTTGTTGAATGGTGGAATAAGAGTATATCATTGTAGGACAATAAATGAATAAGAAGAGACTCAATATAAAATTTAATTAAAAATAATAATAATAATAATATAATTCGAGAAATAAAATCCTAATAAAATCACTAAATCATTTTTTTAAATAATTAATATAATATTATTTTAATTATAATATTATTATATTAATTATAATTAATATAATTGCCGACTCAATATAAAATAAAATTAAAAATAATAATAATAATAAAATTCGAAAAATAAAATAATCATAATAAAATCACTAAATCATTTTTTTTAATAATTGAATAATCATTGACAATAATATTGGAAAAGCGTATGATAATCAAAAGGATAATGAATAATTATCAATCAATTTACAACAATAATAATTAATCCTAGTAGCATAAAAAAATAACACGTTTCACAATACTACGATCTTCGATGTCGTTAATTACAAAATTATTCGAATCCTCGAAAAACCAGGTGATGTCGCAGCGTGCCCAGTACGCCCAATTTTTCTTTCAACTGGCCGATCTCGGTTGTTCCCTCAAACTCGAACAATTGCGAGACGGAGCGCGCAATCTCTTGCAACTCGTCCCACCGGACGTGCTCACGGTAATGCGATTGGAATGGGTTTTCGGTGTTAACAAAGCCGACGAAACAGCCCCTGTCCCGCCATCGGACGAGCTCAAAACAACCGTCGACAGTCTCTTCTTCGCCGCGAGTCCCAGCCAAGTTCTTTACAATCTCGAGGTTCGTACAATTTTCTCCACAACGACGAGACAAAGATAATACAAAAGAAAAGATCGACGATCAATCATGAAAAAAAATCGTTTGATAAAAAAAAACATTGCAGGTATTGTACACGCTTCTCATGCCAGCGTTGGATCCGTTGTCGGAACGTGCTTTCGATTTTCAATACAACTTCATAAAAAGCGGCGAAGCTGGGGTGGTGCTGGACATGTTGACGAGAGGCAAATTTCGTTCGAAGAACGTTGACGAAACGACGAAGAGATCGGCTTATCTGACGGTTCTGAAACTTTGTAAATTGTTGTTGACGGTTGTCGGTAACGTAATGGCTTGCGTGATGGACGATGTGCAACCACCTCCACCGCCAACGTCGACGACAACGTCAACAACGTCGACAACAACGACAACGACGTCGTCAACGACGACGACGACAACGACGACGACAACGACGACGACGACACCTTCGCAAACTTTCGGAGACGCGGAAAATCACGAGATCACGGTTAACGATCGTAATTTGGTCGTCGTGCTCAAACAAGCTTTGCACAGCGTTCCCAATCAAAATACCGAATACATGTTGCGCAGCGTTGCCGACAAATTGGCTCAACAACTAGCGAATCAAATGTTAGCCGGTGGAGCTGAATCCGACAGATGTCGATTGCTATTCGTTCATCGTCAAGCGTTTTCTTGGGGATTGCCGGACATGACGACGATTTTGTCGATAATAAGAGTCGCTTGGTCCGCATCAACAGCCAATCTCGCCAATGTCGATGGACCGATCGACGTTATTCACGCCATGCACGAAACAAATCAGACAAATCCACGGATTTTGGACGCCAACGACGTACTCGTGTGCAAAGAAGCTTTGGAAGTTCTAACGATAGCTCTCGTGTTGAATCCGAACGCTCTGGTTGGTCTTAATCGTGAAAAAATGTGGCGTACGTTTTTGATCGATCTCGTTTTGTTGAGCACCTCAAGAGCCGTTAGAATCGCCGCGGCTGAACAATTTTTATTGATATCGACGTGGTGCAGCAGCGGTCATCAGGCTATACAACAATCTATATTGCTTTTGATTTCCGTGTTGAACACAACCGTCGTGGAAAATGCGAAACAATGTCACGAGTATTTTCAGGTAACGATTATTTGTGTATTTATTTATTAATTTTTGTTTTTTTTTTTTTTTTTTTACTTTGTGGCGTTGGTAGAATTTTTTTTTTTTTGTTTTCAGTTGTTGTGTCGGTTGCTCAGTTACGCCCATATGTCGGGTTGTACGTTGTCATCGGCCGAAGCATTTTTGACGATCGAAATAACGTGGCTCAAAGACGTTAGAGATACGGTCAAGGAAACGGGCGAGAGTCAAGTCGAAGACGCTCTCTTGGAGGGATATTTGAGCCTCACCAAAGAATTACTCGCTTTCGTACCGTCTTCGATCAAATACGGAATTGGAAGCGACGAGAAACGAGGACTTAATATGATAAAGGTGAGTCAACAATAGTTTTTTCCGGTTTTCAATTTTTCTAACAAAAGACCAAAAAAAATTCTAAGCAAGCTTTAAGGAAGCGAAGCTCCTTGATGGATTCTGGGATAGGAAAGGGTTTCTCTTTCAACGCGAATTTCTCAGAGAATGGTTTCTTTTTCAACGTGAATTTCTCCGAAAATGGTTTTTTTTAACCTGAATTTATCCGAAAATTGTTATTCAGGTTAAATCTGTAATTGTGTGACACTTTTCGCTATCTTCGGGACTTCTGGTAGCATTTTTTTTTAAGGTCACGTCCTGGGGGTAATTTGGGAGTAATCATTAGCTCAGTAAAGAATCGAATAACTACGAAACAACTTATGCCAAAAAAGAAAGACAGAGAGAAAGATTTAATTACCTCTGTCATTCTTGTGCCTATGCCTTCGTGCTTTACATTTAAAAAACGTGGGAAACTACAGCCGCCTCGCAAAGCATGAGAAAAATATTAGACATCCGATGGGGTAATCGGCGTACGATCGCGTAGGATTTCGTGACGCTACGAGCGTTGCACGTCGAACGTTACATAGGATTCTCCATCAATCGTTTCAAACCCAGCGAGCCTTACGAAGTTTTACCTAAAAAAATGGCCTCAACTGAATTTACGTACGATAATTTTTTCTACAACGCTTTGGCAATGGCCAGATAAATTTCAAAACTACATTAATATTTAACTCTTAGTTCGCAACGCAAAAAAGGTGCCCAAAAGAAATCGAAATATTGTTTGCTATCCAATTAAATCGGCAATGCAGGACTCTCTTCAACTCGAACCAAAAATTGAATACAGTCCTGTATTGCCGATTTAAATGTGAGAGTTTCAATTAATGTAAAAGTTGAATCAATGTAGCTTAAAATTTTTATCCAACCATTGCCACACCATCGTAGTACAAAAAATCCTACGTAAATTCAGTAATATCCAGCGGCCAAAGCAAATAGACGCAAAAAAAAATTTTCTTAAATTCAATCTTTCACAGGAACTCGTCGAAGACTTCGTTTTTCCGGCTTCGCGTATGATGCTACAATTGCGTAACAACGGGGAGCTCACTTCGTCCCAAGCATCGCCGGTTTGCACTACGCCGCAGTCTATAAGCGCCGCTTTCGATCTGTTGGTCGGTCTTTGCACGGGTTGCGCGCCCAATATGAAACTTCTAGTCACGATGCTGAGCGAAATGTTTTATTCGGACAAGGACGAGCCTCTCGTCGAGTGGGATTATTTGCCACCCGTTGGTCCCCGGCCTCTCAAAGGTTTCGTCGGTTTGAAAAACGCCGGTGCTACGTGTTACATGAATTCGGTGTTGCAACAATTGTACATGGTCGAGAGCATAAGAATCGGTTTGTTGGCCGCCGAAGGCGCGGCCACGGATTTGAACGAAGATTTTTCGGGCGAGGAACGAGTCGATGGCGAACAAACGAACGAGGCGAATGATAACGACACGAACGAGGAAAAATGTGGCATCGACGAATCGCGAAAAGAATACAACGTTGGCATACTCAAACAAGTACAAGCCATATTCGGACATTTGGCTTACAGCAAATTGCAGTACTACATACCACGTGGACTTTGGAAACATTTTAAGTTGGTATTTTTGTCGATAAAACAAAAAACGAGAAATAATATTATATATATTATTGTTATTATTATTATTATTATTATTATTATTATATATTATTATTATTATTATTATTATTATTATTATTATTATTATTATTATTATTATTATTATTATTATTATTATTATTATTATTATTATTATTATTATTATTATTATTATTATTATTATTATTATTATTATATATTATTATTATTATTATCATTATTATTATTATTATTATTATTATATATTTTTATTGATTTTTTTTTTTTTTTTTTTTGATTAATGTACATTTTTGTGTTCAGGTTGCAAGGCGAACCTGTGAATCTGCGTGAACAACAGGACGCGGTTGAATTTTTCATGAGTCTCGTTGAGAGTCTCGACGAAGCGTTGAAGGCTTTGGGTCACGAACAAATAATGGGAAAAATTCTTGGGGGTTCTTACAGCGATCAAAAAATTTGCAAAGGTTGCCCGCACAGGTATATTTCATTGATATAATCGTCATTTTTCGTCTTGTTATTTCATCACGCTGATGTTATTCGTCACGTTCTCGTTGCTTTGCAGATACTCGAAGGAAGAACCGTTCAGTGTTATAAGTGTCGACATAAGAAATCACAGCAATTTGCTCGATTCTCTGGAACAGTACGTCAAGGGTGAACTTCTCGAAGGCGCTGATGCTTATCACTGCGACAAGTGTAACAAAAAGGCAAGCGGAAATAGTTTTTGTCACAACATTATTATTATTATTATTATTATTATTATTATTATTATTATTATTATTATTATTATTATTATTATTATTATTTTTTTTTTTTATTAGCGTTATTTTTGTTAAGCAATAATTCTTAATAAGATTTTCGTTATTGACGCTTACAGGTTGTTACGGTGAAAAGATTATGCGTGAAGAAACTTCCGCCGATATTGGCAATACAATTGAAAAGATTCGAATACGATTACGATCGCGTTTGCGCGATAAAATTCAACGATTATTTCGAATTTCCACGTAATCTGGACATGAATCCGTACACCGTTTCCGGTCTAGCTAAACTCGAGGGCGAGGTAATCGATTACGATTACGAAATGTCTTACAAAGCAACTTGTACGAAATATCGTTTGTCCGGTATCGTCGTGCACAGCGGACAGGCCAGCGGCGGGCATTACTACTCGTACATCTTGCACAGGTTAATTGAATCTTCATCCCATCGATAGATTTAATATCATCGACATTTGTCGAATTTTTCTTGTAGCCCGCACGTGGATGTAAAAATTAAAAAAAATAAAAAATCATCGTTTCTAAACGTTTTCAGACAAAACGACGGTACTGTAAAATGGTACAAGTTCGACGACGGTGACGTTACGGAATGCAAGATGCAAGAGGAGGAAGAAATGAAGTCGCAGTGTTTCGGTGGGGAATACATGGGCGAGGTTTTCGATCACATGCTCAAACGCATGAATTATCGCAGACAAAAACGTTGGTGGAACGCTTACATGCTTTTTTACACGAGATTGGACGTCGAGGCGGAATCTCTTACCAAAAGCGTCACCGAATTGTCATTGTGTGAGTATCGTCCTTGTGATTATTGAGTTTGTTTTTTTTTTTTTATATATTTTCGCTACATCAATTTTACGTGTCTATATAAATTAATTATTTATTGTACGAAGCTTTGGCGATGTCGACCTAATTTTTTTTTATAGCTACATTTTTCATAGTTTTATATTCAACTGTCGGTGCTCTGAAAAATGTAGCTATGAAAAATAATTAGGTATAACAAATAATTAAATTGATCGACCAAAGCGCAGAATAAAAAATTCAAATAATTAAATTGATCGACCAAAGCGCAGAATAAAAAATTCAAATAATTAAATTGATCGACCAAAGCGCAGAATAAATAATTAAAATAACTTTTCTGGTACACAGACACTAAATTGGGGGTGATGAAAATGCCACCCGCGATCGAGCACAGCGTGCGGAAGCAAAACATCAAGTTCATGCACAATCGCAATCAATTCAACGCCGAGTATTTTCAATTTATACGAAAACTCGTTTCGTGCAATCCCGTGCACATGACGAATCGTCAAAATTTGAACGACAAACTTGTAAGTCGTCACGGTTAACATTTTTTTCTGTCTTTCAATATATTTATATGTGTTTATTGATGCTCGTATTAATTTGGTTCATTTTTCTTTACTCATTTTCTCTTGGGTTTATTTTTCAAAAGAGCCCCGAAGCCGAAGAACTGGCCATGCTATCGGTACAGCTGGCCTCTAGATTTCTCTTCTATACCGGATTCCACACGAAAAAAACCTTGCGAGGAACCGCCACCGACTGGTACGACATACTGTGTCATCACTTGAGAAGCAGCAAAGCCGTTCGTTGGTGGTTCGCTCTTAACGTACTCTTCAATCATCCTCACAGGTACGTAAATTATTATTTTTCAACGATTTATCGATCTTCAAATGTTCATCGCTCGTTCGATAACGACGTATTGTAATATTTTTAAGCAACTTCCAATGTTAAAAACAGAAACCTGCGCGATTTGTTCTCGAAAAGAAAACTTGAATAATTTTTTTCAACGATTTATCAATTTTCAAACGTACATCATTCGATCGATAACAACGGATTGCAACAGTTTTAAACATTTTTCAATGTTAAAAACCGAAACCTTCGTGATTTTGTTTTGAAAAAAAATTGTTTTTTCGATTTAACAATGTTCGAAATAGTTAATGACATCGGTTGGACCTCATTTGCAAAGCCTTAAAGAGTACTCGGTAATTTTTCACAGGTGCACACAACAAAGGTTATACATCGGTTTTTTTAAATCCTTTCTGTTTCAGATTTTGCGAATATCTGTTGAGCTGTCCCAGTACGGAAGTACGTTCGGCTTTTCTTAAAATTCTCGTGTGCCTCGCGCATTTCTCGCTTCAGGACGGTCCTTGCGCACCGCCCAGTTTGAACGCGCCGAGTGAGTCTGCCGATCGTAAATTTCTCAAATTTTTTATCATAAATTACGATTAAAAATGCATCTGATATACAAAAAAAAAAAAATATATTTTAAATAAATAAATATCGTTATTTCAGCGATACTTCTGAGGCCGAGCGCGACTCTGAGCGATCATTTGTTGCACGCGGTTCTGTTTCTGCTCAATCGCGAAATTGCCGATCACGGACGACACTTGCCTCATTACTTTACCCTTTTTCACACGTACGCGTCGCTGGGTCTTCCCGCGAAGGCTCAGTTGCTCAAGGTAAGAATTAGAAGTTACGTTTTTGACGACCAATAAAAAATAAAAATTTTCGTTCAATTTCCGTTTCATATATCTCTCGTCCACCGTCATTAATCTCCGTCGTCTATCATCTATCATTATTCCATATTTATCAACCCAATTAATATATCTCGGGGTCGAATCGACTTAGAATCGACCAAGGCTTAAAAAAATACAAAATATCATCCTTAAAATCTAAAAAAATTCATGAACAAAGCTCAGAGTCTCTACTTAACCCTGAAATTTTTAAATACAAAGTTTCCGGAATTATTTATTACAACAATGACAATAAACAAACAAACCGCGGGAACTTAAGAATTGTCGCCTGGCTCAAATCCCCCCCCACGATGCTTCAATCGGTTTAATTCGAAAGAAAAAATTGTAATTCTAATTTTCATTTGAAATTTCGAACGTCAGCTAAACGTTCCAGTGATGTTTATGCTGGTGGCGATAGACGAGGGTCCAGGACCGACGATAAAGTATCAATATCCCGAATTAACGAAGCTTCATCAAGTGGTCAGTATGCTCATAAGATGCTGCGACATATCGTCGAAGACGCAATCGAGTCAAGCGCCTTCAGGTGTTTTGCCACTGCCGAATCCTTACGGCGATCCGGCTTGCGAATCCGAATATCTCATGCCGATTCAGCCTCAAGCCGCTGAAATATTGTTCGTGCGAACGAGTTACATGAAGAAATTAATCGAGGACGGTAACGTGACCGAAGACACGGAAAAATTGCTTCAGTATTGTTGCTGGGAAAATCCGCATTTATCGAGAACGGTCCTGAGCGAATTACTCTGGCAAATCGGTCTTGCTTACACTCACGAGCTTCGTCATCATACGGAATTGTTGCTCGCTATGCTTCTCATGGAAGACTCATGGCAAACTCATCGGGTTCACAACGCCCTCAAAGGTAACCAAAAATATATATATGAGAAACGAATAAATTGATTGTATTTATTCAATTGAAATTATACGATTGATTGAATAATTATTTTTTTTTGTTCGTATCAGGCGTGCCTGACGAAAGGGAGGGTCTCTTCGACACGATTCAGAGGAGTAAGAATCATTATCAGAAACGCGCTTATCAGTGCATCAAGTGCATCGTTCAATTGTTCAGCAAATGCCGATTGGCTCATCAATTGTTGTACAACAGTCCGGATCTTAAGAAAAAATGGGTTCACGCGATAGACTGGTTGCAGGATGAACTTGATAAGGTTTGTTTGAAAATTCAAAAACGCACGTTATACATTGAAATTAATATAACGATAATTATGGATATATTTTTTAAATGAATTGCTCATAGCTATTTATGATAAAAATAATCAAATCTAATATGAACTCATTATTTTGTTATTAATAAATGAGCAACCAAAAAATTATTTGATAGATATATTTGTTAATTGATTCTTATCCAAGTACTTACAAAAATTATTAAATTTAATTGAATGAATTATTTTCAATTTTATTAAATTATTAATAATTGAAAAAAACAACCAACGATTGGCAAATGATCAACTCATTATTTTGTCATTAATAACTAAATAACCGAAAATTTATTTGATGGATACATTAGTTAATTCATTCGTACCTAATTAATTACAAAAATAATAAAATCGTATTAAATTAATTATTCCCAACTTTACTAAATTATTAATAATTACAAAAAAACAACCAACCATTGGCAAATATGAACAGATTATTACGTTATTAATAAGTGATTCTTATCCAATTATTTACAAAACCAAATAACTCAAATTAAATTAATTATTCCGAATTTCACAAAATCATTAATAATGAAAAAAAGCCTTATCCGATTTAAAAAACCGATGAAATAATTGAACGATCGCTTTCCTCATCAGAGACCTTACCCCACGGCTACTCCGTACACTCACGCGTACAACAATTGGTCGCCACCGGCTCAGTCGAACGAATCGACGACCGGTTATTTCTTGGAACGCAGTAACAGCGCAAAAAAAACTTTGGAACGCGCCTTCGAGCTGTGTCAGGACGAGGATCAGGAGATCGAGGAAACCGCCGAGGAAACCGTCGAGGAAGCCATCGAAGATTTTCTAACGGAAAAATTGTATCGCACCGAGAATTGTCAACCCGGCTCGCGCGGTATGCGACTTGGAAGGTGCGATCCTCTGTGGGAAACTTATAAACGGTTAGCAGTCATCGCATAGACGTCACGAGCAGTCTTTTTTTTTTCCTCCTTTTTTTTTTTCTTCCACCAAAAAACTTGCAAAGCTTCGTTCTCGATGGCCGATCGTTGCTCGAATAATGCACGAGAACGATTAATTCCACAATTTCGAATGGCGATTAATAATTCTCGTCCTACGCTCGGCCGATCGATCGTTGCGCGAGAATAATACATCGCAATTTTCGATCAACGACCGAGCAAAAGTAGCAAAATCGTAACGTTAATCTTCGAATAATTATAATCGACGATTTTTTTAATCGATTATCGGTATTTGACGTGTGCGTTTGTGTCGTTGACGTTTCAGTTTCATCTCGCAACCGGACGTTACCGTGACGCAACAAAGTCAGGATGATTCCCAACATCAGGGACAGCAGCAACAATCGCAAGAACCGCAACAATCGTCGGAGCAGTTACCGATTCAACAGCAGGATCAGGAAATCTCTCAACCCATTCAAGACCAAGAACAGCTGCAGCAGCAGCACCAACAACAACAACAACAACAACAACAACAACAACAAACGTTGCAACAATCAGCAGGACCGTCACCGGTTCACCGAACGATTCCAATGACGCAACAGCAGGTACATAATCCGCAAAATAGCGAAACCCCACAGCAAGGCACGACCCAGGATCCATAGTGAACGCCTGCAAGCAGCTACGCTCGTCGTAACAGCCGTTGCTGTCACGGTTCAACGATAATAACGTCAAACAATTCGATTATCACGACTGGTTCATAAAGCATTTTTTCACGATTCCGAACTTACAAACGGAAAAATTGCAATAATCGCCGTACGTACGATGATTATTCACACCTCGATTCTTGTCCGTTGAATCTCCGAAATTTTTTAACGTTCGAAAGACGAACGAAAGGAGAACGTAGAGGAAAAAAAAAATATATATATATATAAATGAAGAAAACAATTTTGCGATGCTCGAAACGAATTACAAAAAAAAAACAGTAACAATCTTGAGTGATCGAAAGATGGGAATAAACGAACGACGATCAGTACTGCGATGCAACAATACGAACCATGAGACTATTTGGCGAGGTTGAGATAAACGAAAATGGAAAACACGTGAGATTGTGCGAAGAAGAAGAAGATGATGAAAAAAAAAAGGTAACCCGAGAGAAGAATGAAAGGTTGTATAAATGTATAGTGAGTAGTGTTTATTGGGCGAACCATGTGTCTGTCGAACGGAGCAAGAGTCGGAACCGGGTTGGGGGTATTGGGGTCGAGGGGGGGGAGGGCGAAAACGAGAGGGAAAGACGAGAGAATGAGGGCCGCTGAGCGATCGCAATTTTTCCGTAAAAGAGCTATGTAAATTTGAACATATTGTTATTAAAAGAAATAAAAAAAAAGCAAAAAAAAAAAGAAAGAAAACAAATGAAATGGAAAACTGTCGATAGGAAAGAAAATCGTGGAAGAGAACGAAATGAAAGCCGTGAGATGAGTGATACGACACTCTTGGCCCCGGGATTGTTGAAAGGGAAAGAAAATGAATTTTTAGAAAAAAACGTGAATTGAAAAGGACGAAGAAACGACGGAGAGACGATCGATGGTCGTTGTTGCACAACAACGTAAGAGGTAATGATGAAGAAGAAACGAAAACGGCGCGGGAAAATAAAATAATAACCAAAAAATAAAGAAAAAAAAAACGAAGCATCGATCGTTCGACATAATTAATTCACTCACTATATTGTAATCTCGTTAAATGGACGATGTTAAGAGAATAAAGATTTTGTACTTAATCTCGAGCAAGGATGAAGACTATGAAAGTGAGCTGAATGACTTTTACTCCGCAATTTTTTCTTTTCTTTTCTTTTTTTTTGTTCTTACTCGTATTTATTTTTTCGACGAATGAAACGTTAAAAATTTTGTCTTCTGAGCCCGCGAATTAATATATGTGCTTCTTCATCGTGGTTATATGTACATCGTTTTTTTCTTCTTTCCATTATTTTCGACACGTTAGCTTATTTACGATATGTGTGTGCCATGCGTAGCTGCGTGTGCGTGTTTGAGAGAGAGAGAAAAAAGAGAGTCGTGCCTTTTCTTTCGCACCCGCACTTTAAACGTTATCGGCGATTTGCAAATAGTTAGGGCCATTGAAAGAGAGAAAGAAACGCGTGTCTGCCCTTGTGGCTAGTGAGATAATCGACGCCAATGACGATCTTTCACGATTTGAGGTACTTCGGCAGACGGAGAAACGACTTATTTGATCGATCGAGCGAAAAACGAAATGAAAAAAAAAATAAAAATAAAAATAAAAACGAAATTGTCGAATATAATACGACAAAAACAAAAGCACGAATGATCGCTCCGATTTCCGGCATTCCTCGATTCGCGATCGCTCGATCCGTTCGCCGGAATTCACGGAATAACAAGACTTATATAGCAGGAAAATTTATAAAAGCAGGAATGACGTAAATATAGACGAAATACGTTGACTCGATTGACATTTTATCACGAGAGCTATCGATAAAAAAAAAAAAATAAAAAAAAAAGTACATGACAAAACAACGGTAATAATCAATGTAAAACGTTCAATGAGACGTGACAAATGTAAACGCGAGAGTTATAAACAGTTTTTAACGCTGTGATGATTTAAATAACGTCGGAAATTTGATTTATTTATTTTTTATTTCTTTGATTTTAATTTCTTTTTTTTTTTTTTCAACGGATTAAAGCTCGTCTGGCACGAACGCGTGAAACGGCGAATAAGATGTTTCTTAAAATTCAGCGAAAGCCCGGGTGGATCGTTTGTTTACGCTCGTCGTTGCAAATTCACTCCCGAAACTCGTGAAAATTTTACTGAAAAACATTTTTGCAACTTCTTTTTTTTTTTTTCATTCTCACGAGATGCAAGAATGCACAGTTGACGAGGAAGTCACACACTCACGTACACACACATACATCCACATCTACACCAACACCTGCCACACGGACTCGGTGAACCGATCGTAACTCCGAAACTTAATAATAACGTGTGTTATATAGGTATTATATAAAATAATGATTAAACGAAAGAGAAACGAATTAATTCGCGTTTGGAATGAGAGCGAGATTATTGATGATATCCGCGCGAAAAATGAACGATGCGATTAAAACAAACGTGTAAAAAAAAAAAAAAAACGTGCGTGTTATAAACGTAGAAATATTTAACGTGGTCGATAGCGAGAAAGATAGAGAAGAGGAGCTTAGACGAGAAAAAAAAAGGATAAGAAAAAAAAACCAACGACTGTCCCCCCCCCCCCCAAGACACCAGGCAACAATAACACCGCATAAATCGTCATTTGTATTTAACGAGAAAATCTTTTGAACTAACGAAAAAAAAAAAAGAAAATATATATATCGGGAATTAGAGAAGTAACGAGTAAAAACAAAGGCATGGAGAAAAAAAAATAATAAGACGAGTTGCACGAAACAATTAGAAACAATAGGGAATTGTGCGAGGCAATGAGGATCGATTGGAAAAATAATAATAATAATAATAATAATAATAAACGGATGGTACCTAATATTATTCAGACATAATGTAAATATATAACTGCTTTTTATATGTGATAAACGAAAGAAAAATGAAGAAGAAAAAACATAACAAAAAATTATTATATTCCTATTATACATTGAGGAGCAGAAAAAAAAAAACGCTGTTGTAAATCCTGGTTTTTGTACACAGACTATTGTATGCTAAGTTCTTTTTTTTTTTTTTTGTTATTCAGAGTGTAGTTTAATAATTATTTAATTATTTAATGATTATTTTTCACGCGAATTAGTGTAAAACGTTCGTTTTTAGCCGATGATTGGAAACACAAACGCGAGTTGACGCGAAAAACGCGCGCGGACACACATCGATTGACACACGTGTTTCCGATCGTCGATGTAATAATCAATCTTAATCATCGGTCATCGATGAGAAAGTAGTAATGCCATTGTTGCGTCTGACACGCGAGATTAAAATGAAAAAAAATACACGAAATGAAGAAAGAAAAAAGGAAAAATCGTTGTTGAACTTTGTTGAAAAGCGATTATAGCGTGCGTTCGTTGTCGAGCGTGCGTCTATGATGAGGATTAAATTGAAACTACACGGAAACTCCACTCGATCGCCAATCGTACCATTTGTAATGGAAAATTTAATTATCTTCGGCGATCGATGAATCAATAAAAAAAAAATAAAAAAAATCGTCAAAGCGCGATAGGAATAAAAGCGATGAATTTGAGAATGTAAAAAAGAAAATTCGAACTTGATAAACGAAAAGAAACGACAAATGTACCAATTTGCGAAAGATCAAGACGATTGAATTGGGCGAGAGAAAGAAGAGAACGATTTGTGACACAATGAGAAGAAGACGTTCGAGAGGAATTTTCGGAAACGCGATTGACGCGGAAACAAAAATACGATTATGAAGAAACGACGAATAAATAAAGTTAATAAAATAAATGAATAAACACAGAAAACAAACGAGAAACATTTAACAACGTGCGTTTGGGTGAAGCAGAAAGAAAAAGAAGAAGACAAACGAATAAATAAATAAAAGTATGATACGATTATGTCGTCTTTTTTTTCTTTATTTTTTTTTTCAAGTATGAGTCACCGATAACCGCTTAATCGCACTCGAAATAAAGAAAAAGAAGAAAAAAACCAAGCTGATGGCAATCATCCATACTGAGGTTGGTCGGGGATTCTAGTCAATCGACGGATAACAACACACAGCGTTATAAAGGGTCGATTAAACTTTCTTTTTTTTAATTTTTATTTTGTAAAACTTTTGTTTAGAGCTAACATTCCCGTTGATTGTTTCATTACCCGCGTTGCAATAATCCAAACAGGCTAGCGAATGTATAATTTATTATGTAGAATCACGTATGCACACACAGACACAAACACACACACACACGAACAATCATAGAATACGAAATATGGAGTTGATTCCGAAGGGCGGAAAGCCGACACAACGTGAATTAATTATAAAAAAAATACTTGTTCGACCATCGCGTCCACGATCTTTCGCTTTTACGAGTCTCCACTCATTTTTGTTATTATTATTATTATTATTATTATTTTTATTATTATACTCTCGTCTGAATTATTATTATTAATGATATCAATTACGCCGCGAACGACGAAAATTGAGAAATACGCGTTGTAAGGAAGATTGAAAAAAAAACAATGCACCGGCCAATGCGTTAGTTGTTAGTAAATATAAATAAAAACAACGGGAAAGAAATTGCAGCGTTCGAAAAAAAATTAAGAAAAAAAAACGGAGGAAAAAATATTCTTACCAAAGCCAAAAAAAAAAAAAAAAAAGAAGAAAAAAACGATTTAACGAACGTAATGCCGAATTTTTTTACGCTAACATGCTTCGAAAAGTGGAAAAAAATACGAAAATGATGATACGATAATGCTGTACGCTCCGCTTGAAACCTATATATATATGTAGAATTTTTTTTTTCTAATAACAAGAGTTACGTGCATAGTTTTTAGACGAAAGAAGAAGAAGAAAAAAAAAACCGTAAAACAAAGAGGAGAGTGAAATGAAAATTTAAATAATCGGCTGGTGCGCTGCTGTTGCTGGTTCGACGCGTCTCGACGATGAACGAAATTTATAAACAATTGGCGAAGCCGAAAGAAAAAATGAAAAGATATTCGATGAATTATCGATTTTCCGCTTTGCGAAGAAAAAAACCGCTTGGCTCGATTATAAAAAACGAAAATCACGCGAGTGGCCGAGATTTTGCGTACGATTCCGAATTTTAAAAATATGAACAATTGAGGAAACGCGACAACAATTGAAAAAAAAAAAAAGAAAAAATGAAGTAACTACGAAAATGAAAAAAAAAAAAACGAGCGGAACGAAAGCGTCAACTACTGTAAGAAATCAAATCCACATGTACATAAACTCTATATACGATATGAGAACAAATGATTAATGAACTCGGAAGGACTAAAAAAAAATTAATAAAAACACTAATACATGATAATTACACATGACTGTAATGCGCTTTTACGTTATTTCGCACACTAATTTATTTTTTTTTCTCGAAACGTCTATTTTCCATGAAAATGCCGATGCGTTACCGACCGGATTAACGAATTTTTAATATATTGTAATTAAACATCCGTCTGTTCGCGTAATTATTTTATCTTTGTCGAAGATAAGGCGCGGGGGGGGGGGGGGGGGGGGGGCTTTTCCAACGTCGATTAATCTGCTCCGTCATTTTCTTCACGTTATCACTAGCGAAAGCGTAGAACAATGTCTTTATCGCTCTTTGCCTTTCCAATGGAAAGAACCTTCGCCGTTGTGGCAAATTATTTGCCTCCTGGAAAATTTCGCAATGGGATTTAAAAAGAAAGAGAGATAGAGAAAAAAGGAAGAAGAAAACACTGCATTTTTGCGATAGCTTCGACAGCCTCTGGAGGATTGTTCGGAGCACAAATGTTTCGTCATTTATAAACCTTTTTAATATATAAAAACCTTTTTCTACCTAAAGTCTTATATCCGTGAGAAAAAAACGTTTTCGTTCATTTTTTTTTTGTTTCATCGATTATTTTTTATTTTCCGTGTGGTAGAGCAGGACAGATAAAAAATTGTAAGATGTGTGCCATAAAGCGACAATGTACCAAGATTTTCGATGGTGAAGATCGAAGAAGCAAAGAAAAAAAAATATATATGAGAAGAGCTGACTCGCTGTGCATTTCATATTTCTACGAAGAAGAAATAACGCGTAATGCATGATAATTGAATTTTAAAACGACGCTCGTGTAAATAGAATTCGACGTGATTGGTTTTGTCAAATTTTTGTTCGATATTTATTCGCGAAAAATTCATGTTTAATAAATTTAAATACTTGACATAAATTCTATTATAGCTTGGAGCGATAAAAAAGTAATTCTTCGAATTTTTCAATGATTCCGATTTAGAAAAATTTATTTTGAAAATTCAAGATAAAGTGGAGAATGCAAAATAAATTCCGACTAGGGATGGGCATTGATTCGACGAAAATTTATTTGAAATACTTTCATTACTAAATTATCATTGAATATAATCGATATTGAATATTAAAATCAATCGTAAAAACAACAATTCATCTACATTATTGTTCATTACCGCAGACATGTAAAATTGTAATTGTTGCGTGATAATTAATCATAGTTATTCGTTTAAAAAATTATTTTGGATACATTTTCATCGAATTAATGCCCATCTCTGATACCGATGAGTTGCCAGAGCCGATAAATATTCCCTTGACTAATGAAAAAAATAAATAAATAATTTTAAATAAAAACAAGCATAAAGACGAGCCAGACTTTGAATAGACGCGTAATTTTTTAAAACGAATTGTCAAATGAATTGCATTTACGCACGCATTTTTTTCGTTCTTCGTAAAAATCGAAAAAATCCTCCCTAAGTCAAACAGGTCACCTGCAATGACTGAAACAATGATTACGGGTCCGTTCGATTACGAAAAACCTCGTTTTACCGTCTTTTTTTTTGTCATTCGCAATAATCATTATTTCGGACAATAAAAAAAGCGATTGAAAATTCATCGATAAATAATTATCACACGTACAAAACATCCATAAACATACACATACACAATTTCTCTCCAATAATTCCACCGAAAAGGTGGATGAAAAAAAAAAACCAAAGCGGAAAACGTACGGAAAGAAAGAAAGTAAAAAAATAACGTCTCAACGATTTTAAAAAGATTTCGTTTCAAAGTCAACATTTGTGTATTATTTCCAACGAATGTAATAAACTGTTGAATCGTCGTGGCAAAACCTTCATTTGATAAGGAATCCCCTTCCGCCCGCGCCGCGCACTTTTCCGTACGACCGGTGACAATTAAAAAAATCCGTGACAGTGGCGTTTATTGATTAAATTGTTATCTCATTCGTAATTGCAATTTTTTAATCTTCGACAATCTCAACCGTCTGACGAGGAAAAATGAAGATCGTTGATTTGAAACGTGAAACGATGAATGCACAATCGTGGCGTTAGTCGGTCTTATCAGTTATTTCTTGTGTCCACACACAAACCCATATTCGGATATTCGGGAATAACCCATACTCGGGTTATCGGTTACCAAATTAAAACTGAAAAGTTCAGTTCCATCTCAGACATCGTAGCAACAACGTTCGCGCATCATGCGAGCTTCGTCGAATTTGACGTGAATAATTATTTCCCCCCCCCCCCCCCCCCCCGAAGTTGGATGTTGTTCGATTGAATTTTGATAATTTAAAAATCACGACGAGCGCCATGGAAGGATTCGTTTGCGTTGAAGATTTTGAGGATAGAGCGATGAAGATTCTTCCCTCGATTGTGAGAGATTATTACAAAAGTGGAGCTGGTGCGGAAGATACTTTGAGATGGAACAGACAGGCGTTCAAGAGGTTCGTATATTTCTTGTGAATCGTATTTTAAAAAACTTTTAAAGATACGATTAAAATATATATTTAATTATATATTATTATAAAATGAAATGGAAGTGAACTTTTAATTAATAATCTGACTCGGAATAACGCGTTGATACGATATTGATCAATGTCTGGGCCAGAGAAATAAAAATACTCGCTGTAAACATTTTTTAATAATGATCAATAATAATTCATATTAATAATAAAACAAAATTAAATATTATTTATATTCACAATAAAATTCATTTTTATTATAATAATTTTTTCATTTTCGTATTGATATTAATAATTTTTATTGATACAAATGAAAAACGATTTTTCGTAGATATCGCATAAGACCGAGAGTATTGCGAAACGTTTCAAACCGAAATATCGGTACAACCGTACTCGGCCAAAGAATTACGATGCCTCTGGGAGTTGCACCTACGGCGATGCAACGCATGGCTCATCCCGACGGCGAATGTGGCAACGCGAGAGGTGAGCTTATCGGCTCTTATCTATAAAAATTATGCACTCGAATTCGTTCATAAAAATTATCGAACATTCATTACCGTTATTACTTATATTATTTTGTTTTTTTTTCCTGTTTCTTTCGTCATAAAAATCAATTTTTACAACAACACTGATATAAAAATACTTATCGTATATACAAAACGAATTTATTCGGACTAATTGGCAAGATTGCACGACGTTTTGGCAGTCTATAAAACGTGCCGATGGGAATGAATCGCTTTAAGGCGGCGAATTATTTCTGGCAGCACGAAAACTTATTTGATTGGGCGTTAAGTTTTGCAAATACGTCGATTTAAGGTTGATTCAATACTTAATGTAAGCAACGTTATATCTGCATGAACCAGCGAGTAATATTACAATTATTGCCGAGGTTATGAAACTAATTTGTTCATTTTTTCCCTCGTTACGATCCCGGATTACGTTATAATTAATTATTTAAAAAAAAAAAAAAAATAGTCGTTACCTCGCAGAGGTTCGGATTATTTTTGTTACATGATATATTGAGCAATTGAAATATTGATCCCTGTACCGATCTATAATGCTTCAACGAGGCACAATCGGAATTTTATTTTTGTTCTACGCACCACTCGTTATTCAAGGCACAGCCGAGCGTATCAGCGATGAAGAATCGTATTTTTTTTTTTGTTTTATACTTCGAACATCCTAAATTCGAAGAGTTCGAAATATTAATTAATGGCAAGTACGTTTTGATGGTACGTCTTCATCTTCGTTTCGTATGTTTTGAATGAGGATGAGCATTTATTCGGTAAAATGTATTTTTAACACTTTCATGAATGAATTATGATTAATTATCATTTCTACTGAATATGGAAATTCATTGTAAATCAAGAATCCATCTGAATCATTTAAAATTGTTGCAAAAATGTTAAAAATGGAATTGATCCCTAATAATTGAATAAATGCTCATCGTCGACGTTGTCCAGACTGCCTAGATTTCGACAATCGCGTTAAAAATATTTTTTCAACCCTGAAATTTCCTTTCTCAAGCCTCAAATATTTTTTTTAAAAATCTAAAAACAACGATATTGGCAAGTTTTGAACTCTCGTAAAATTACGTGCGCCTAATTATCCATCATTCTTTGTCCCAATTTCTCAACGCCTCGTCATTGACGTTCTCGATTTTCCACTTTTGCGTCAACGACGACGAATCGCACGGCGAGGTGAAGACTTTTCGCGTCTTCGGATCGTTATCGAGACATCGTTCGTTATTACCGTGTTTGAGCCATTGTTTTTCAACGTCGTAACGCCACAATTGATTGCCCTGTTGACCGTGACAAGGATAAATCGTAACAGGAGCGATTTTACCGGATTTCGAAACGTCCAAACAATCGTTTCGCGTTTTCGTACGAAGATCACGATGCCACGACAATTTGAATTCTTGTTCGCCGATTATTTTAGGATCGTCCTTCGCGCAAATATCCACGACCACGGATTCGTCTTTTTTTCTTCTCTTGCTGTCCAAACACATGTTCGCGCCGACATTTCGTATCTCGCCGTAAGCAAAATCGTCGGGTTCTACGGGCGGATAAACTTTGACCAGATCAAAAGCAATATTTTCCATGAACCATTTGAAAGGTTTGCAATTTAATTTTTTTCTTCGAGATTTTTCCACTGTTAGATCACCCGGATCGAGATTTCTCAAACGCGGACTTCTTTTGTAAACGTATTCGGCATATTCGTCCATCCAAACTTCGGCCACGCGTTTGTAATTTTTTCCCAAAAAATCGCCACGTCCCGGATTTGGAAAGGGCGGAAATTTTCGATAAATATGACCGACACGCGAACAAGGAGCGTCGTACATTTGTCCGCCGCATTGCCAAATTTTGAACGACAATTCGTATTGCTC
This sequence comes from Sussaba pulchella, assembly GCA_963971145.1. Classification (NCBI taxonomy): domain Eukaryota; kingdom Metazoa; phylum Arthropoda; class Insecta; order Hymenoptera; family Ichneumonidae; genus Sussaba; species Sussaba pulchella. The sequence continues at coordinate 21,214,976 of OZ020165.1, forward strand.
GCCTCCCCATATGTCGAGACCGGGATCGTAACCGCCTAATTCCCAAAAAAATTTTGCGCTTATGGCGAATAATCCACCGGCCATTATGGGACTTTTGAAGGGTTCGGCGGGTCGCAAGCGATTTTCCGGAAGCAGAGGCAATCTTTTGTAGTAAAGCTCCCAATCGAAGGCACCGCGAGCTCCTTCGTCCTGAGATCTGTATTCGAAAGTTTCGTAAGCCACAACGTCGATGAATGGACATACGCAGGTTTTGTAATCATCGGCGATGGGTTCGAGCAGAGGAGGCAACCAATTCACATTCGCTTCGCTGTGGGAATCCAAAAAAACCAAAACTTTGGCCGTAGCCGTTCTGGCTCCGGCCAGTCTACCTCTTATCAAGCCGGATCTTTCGGCCAAACGAATTATTCGCACTTTGGGCAAGTGTTTTTTCACGTATTCGTCCAAATCGTCTTTCAGTTCGATCTTCGTGCTCGCGTCGTCGACCAACAAAATTTCTTCCAACAATTCGGGGGGCGATCGGTTGACGACGCTCCAACAAGTTCGCATCAGAGTTGTGAAATGTTCGTTGTGGAAGGAAACTATGACCGATACTGAATCGAGTTTGGATCTGTATCTTTTTTTTTGACAATCCGGATGTCTTATGTCGGGCAGCGAACGATTAAGGGAAATTTCGTCGCTCAAGGCGGCGTTGAAACCATTTACCTTGTAGAGTTGATCCTTCTTTATGTTCAGGGATTGAGGTAGCGAAGCGGGTTTTCCATGTTCGCCGATTCCAACGCGCTTCTTGTCCTCCTCGATTTTTTTGTAGTCGTGCCAGTCGATCTTTCCATCTTCGTCCTGTGTAAAACGCACATATATTGGCTCTGTAGCGAACATTTGCAGTACACGAATATATATCTTGGATAGAATATATCTTGGAAATCAGCTAAGTGCTTTCCGTGTAACAATAAATTGTTCAAATTAGATTTTTCCTTCTTGATACTACCTCCTATTGAACTATTGAAACTATCAACCAACTGCGATATCCATCGCCCACCCAACAAAAATTTCTCGGATACATATCTTTGAAAAAATGTATAAACTTGTTGTGTAGACATAATAGATAATTAAATAAATGGATAAATAACCGAAATAAATTTAATTAGATTTCTACTACCCGACAACCTAAATATCAAACATAAAACTTGAAAAAAAAAAAAATGTATACTATACTGAGTATCGAAGATCACTAATAAAAATCAAATATTAATAAAATAATGACTTGTTCAATCAATTAATACAAAATATTTCATTTTCCAATGAGCAAAAACCGAAATTCCATTAACCTGACTATTGTCATCGAGGGCCTCCTTTTGAAACGGCGATTCGAAGGGACGAACAACGTCGTTCGAATTTTCCAACGGCAATTTGTTCGACAGCTCGTAATTCACGCGCGTTCCAACGCTCGGTCTCATCAAACGAAACACGACGACGGTCAGAACAACGGTAAATCCACCGAGAATAAGAAACTTTATAAAACCAATTGCATTTCGTCTCATCGTCGAGTCTTTAACATGTCCGCGGTATTGCCAATAATTGCCAGCACAATTCCGAACTCAGGGCACGAATGTTTTTTCGACGTCTTCGAAGTTGAGTTTGTTCACGTTTTGAACGGTTCATGTGACGTTGAGCCGGCCACGAGTAGCGGACGTGAAGGGTTTGGAATTTGAGCCACGAGTCGAGAGGATATGAACGATTTGAGTGGGATGTTGAGGAGGAGTTCTGGCTGGTTGTATTTGCTCCCAGCTGATACCGGCTGACAGCTGTTCCAACAAGTTGCGCGCGCATCTTCTTACACATATTGCGTATAGACATGTATATATTGAAGCGTGGGCGCGGTTAAAAATGTGCCGGCTCAAACGACTTTTCGCAGGAAGAACCCAATTTTTTATTCACTCGTTTATTGTTATAAACAATTTGACGTCGGTCATTGTTCGTGTCGTTAAAATTTTGTGACTTCTGTTCAAAACGAGACGAAACGTACTCGGTCGGTAACAAAGGCTGTAGATGTTTTCTCGTGTTTTTAAAATGCAGAACGCTTATCAATAATAAATTAGAAATATCTTACATGATTCGTCTCATGAGACATGTAATAGTTTGGACTCGAATGTCATTTTATTATGGTTATTATGGTAATGTTGTTATGAAATGTTAATTACGTTATGTTGTTTATGTTTTCTTACGTTATTTTATTATTGTTGATGTAAAAATGGTTATTTCAGCCGCCGAATCGGTGGGTACGGTATTTATTCTGTCGACGCTGTCGACGAGCAGCATAGAAGAGGTTGCCGAAGCCGCTCCAAAAGCTATAAAATGGTTTCAGCTTTACGTTTACTTCGATCGCGATGTAACTCTGAATCTAATTAGAAGAGCCGAAAAAGCGGGTTTCAAGGCGATAGTTTTGACGGTTGACACGCCGATGTTTGGCGACAGAAGAGCGGACATAAGAAATAAATTCACGTTGCCAGAACATTTGAAGTCAGTTGATGGAATTCATTATTTCATTCAATCATTCGTTCATTAATTCATTGATCTATTAATTTGCTGAGTATATTAAATAAAGGAAAAAATATGAATGGACTGTGGAAATATTTTTGTTTACAGATTGGCGAATTTTGAGAATTTTCTAGAAAATAAAATAAATTTGCCAGCAAAAGGTTCTGGACTTAATGAATACGTGACCGGTCTGTTCGACGATTCACTGTCCTGGGAAGACGTAACATGGCTCAAAAGGTGGGCAAGCGATGGGCATTGCGTCGATCATCTTCACTGATAACCGACATATTTCCTCCAATTCTAAATAAAATAAATACCAATGGATTTTTAAAAATGAATAATTAAATAAATATCGAAGATTATTTTGAAATCGTAGCGTTACGAGTTTGCCAATCGTTCTGAAAGGAATCCTCACGGTTTCGGATGCACTTTTGGGCGTTAATCACGGAGCAAGCGGAATTCTCGTTTCAAATCATGGAGCTCGACAAATTGACGGGACTCACGCCACGGTTCGTAACATTTTTAATTATTTCTCGCTCTTTTTTTTTCTTGATTTATATTTTTATTGTTATATGATACAAATCTTTTATAGGATATTAATTTTTTCTCATCATATCTTGAAGATCTTTTTGCAATCGTTTACTATTATTCCAAAATTTCTTATTTCCGTGGCAATCTCTCTGTATCCAGTATAAAATAATATTCGTAATTTCTATTTATTTGTTTCAGATCGAAGTTTTATCGGAGATCGTCGAAGCGGTGGCCGATAAAGCCGAAGTTTATTTGGACGGTGGAGTCACTCAGGGAACTGATGTTTTCAAAGCACTCGCGCTAGGGGCTAAAATGGTCATTAAAACGTCTTTTTATCATATTCCATCACTCGGAAGTATTTGAATCGGACGAAAAATTCCAACTATTATTTTTTTTTCAAACCGGTTTTCTTCGACAGGTTTTTATCGGCAGACCCATGGTTTGGGGCCTTGCATGCGGTGGCGAACAAGGCGCCAAGGTACTTCTGGAATTGATGAAACGCGAGATCGATCGAGCGTTGGCTCTCGCAGGTATGCTTTTTCTTCTTTTCTTCGTTCGGAATATTTTACCGTGTATGGGAAAAATTAGAATAAAGTATTTTCTACAGGCTGCAGAACGATAGCGGAGGTTACTCGAGACATGGTGACGGAAGAAACATGTCACAGTCGTCTTTGAACCATACTATTAATTTTTTTTATATACGATGAGTATATTAAAAATATTTTTAAATATATTTTCTAAACATGTGGATAAATAATTAAATTGTAAAAAATAATAATGGAGATTTGACGAAGATCTTGTTAAAGTTCAAGAGAATCGTTAAAATATGTTAAATGACTGATTATAATTTGCGAATTCATATTCTGTATTCGAATATATTTAATAAATTATATTCGATCTTAAATTTCTCTATCAACCAAGCGACAAATCGAAATTCCTCCTGTCCCCATATTTGACACCTCGCAAAGAACGAACTTGAATAATCTAAAAAAAAATTATAATCCCAACAACGTCTACATATATTCTTTCCCAAAACTGCGCCGACGATTAATCAACGTTTGAATGAATAAAACACGAGAAGAAATTTTCACAACATTGTTGATTTTTTTTATTATTGAATACACCTCGTGCGTGTATGTGTCAGTGTATATATATGTACCTGTTTCCGGTGTATTTAGCTCGTAAGCACGATTACTTATTTACATACACCGCTCTACTGATAAACACATTTTTATACCGCTACGCACGTTAAAATAAATTACGCCCGATCGTGTAAATCCGAGCGGACGTCTCCCGTGGGCTCCGACATCATTTTACGTACATCATTATCGCCCTTTATCCGCTACTTGGCACGACAATCTTTTTTTTTTTCCTCTTAATAATCAATCGTGTCACTCTCGAGATTCGTAATACACATATCAATTTACAGAACGGATCGTCTATGGACCAGCGTTGTATATTCATTATTTCACATTCTACATCATCGCTTATCGTGCATATCACTCAACAATCTACGTATGTATACAAGCTTGTGTACAATTTTTTTTTTTTCTTTTTTTTTTCTTTATTCCTTTGTTCGATTGAATTCTTATAACGAGGTTACAACAACGCTCGACAAACGTACGATCAATCCGCGCCCGTCGCAACATCAACTTTGTTCAATCATTCGCCATGGGATGACGATGCCACGTCGTTGATGCAAAAGAAACCATCGTCATCGGCAATTTTTTTTAATACACTGCGAAACCGGTTTTCACTTCTCCGTCAAATAATTTACCTGTATTAATATGTATATATTTATGTTATATATTATTTACGTCGGTGAGCAATCACCTTCGACGATATATTGACTGAGGTTCGCGTGACAGATACCGATATATATATATATATATATATTTATATTTATTACATACAGAACTAGTGCGAGGCACCACTAAAACGTTCCATCGCCTGTTTTGGCTTTTTTTTCCTTATCTTCGTATATATCATATATATATATATTTTTTAATTTTAAATATATAGCGCAACGTTGAACGTATCACAAGCTCACTAACATTCTGCGCTTTTCGGCTGCTCGATGACCACGTGTGACAAGTAACGCAGATAAGATTTTTTTTTTAATCGATGAATCATATCCAGAGACGATTGACCTCATAGTGGACCTCACTAAAAATATACTCATCACATTTACTTTATTTTGTTTTTATTTTCAGATTCGTTGATTGCTGAATTGGAGATAGAATATCGATGATGAAATAAAAATTTAGGAAAATTTTGCAATCTTTTGGGTTTGGCATAATTTTGATTGATCGTGAGTTCATGATAGTTGGCGAATTTTAAAAATTGAGCCACGAAAGCCATTCGTCTCTGTTTTTTCAATCGTGGAACGTACAAATAATTAATTCGAATAGAAATCATTAAAGAAGTTTTTCACGAGATCACAATACAATTGTTTGAATAATTTTTTTAAATAACAATAAAATTCGACGAAACGTGTAATAAAATTTTGGGAAAAGGTAAGATAGTGAAAAATTGTTGAGATTTCGAGAGCCCGCTCGCGAATTTTTCACGTTTTTCACATAAATATATATATAATATTATATTCCAACAATTTATTCGGCAATAATAATTTGTTTATCTTCAGAAAAATATGAATTTCACACATTTATTAAAGACTGACGAAGCGATATTTATAATCGATACAGCGTAGACGGAAGAACATTTTAATTAGTCGTTAATTCACGTGATCGAATTTATTCGCGAAACTCGGTCTCTATTTCCAACAATTTTTCCGAGGCTCCTCAATCCTCATATTTTTTATTTTTTTTCCTTTTCTATCGATCTTTCTTCCCATTATTATAATCACAAAAAAGAAATTTTTCGCTCTATCGCCAACGAAGCTCACATTTATAAGCTTGTGTGTGTGTTCGTACCCAGCGTTTTCGCCTAACGAGGATAGGGTAAGCATTGAAGAAACTTAATTCATTTTCTTTCCCCTATTAATTGTTATTATTTATTCTCTTTAGATTTTTTATTTGCGATTTAGTCAGACGTAACTTTTTATAGAAGTGTAAAATTTTTTTATTGGTCCAGAGATCTTTTTTTTTTGTTCATTCCCACTTGAGTGGGTGGGCCTCGTGCTCTGCAACTTTTTTTTCCATTTCTATCGACTTTACAGTATTCCGTGCGAGATACTTTTGTTTATTAGCCATTTCAATGTCAATTTTATCATTAGTCATTAGTCAATTCCGATTATACGTTCGATCATTAATTTTTCTTTAAATTCGTGTCCGGTGTCTCGATCTTTCTTATCGATTTTATCACTCTTTTCTCGTCAATCTGAACGACCGTTGTCGATCGCGATGGCACGCATTCTCCCAAGATATTGATCCGATGAGAGCATTCAATGATGAAGAGAAGCATCGGAGGTACGAAACGAAATTCAAAATGATTGATTTCGTACAATTAAAAAAAAAATTTAATGAATGACCGTAATGAAACTGGTATGGAAGGTTCGAGGCCACGTATATATTCACGCAAAAGCTTTGCGAAACATGCTTTTCCATTCCTAAACCATATTTAACAAAATAACAATCGATTGCAATACTTGGAACGGTCATTGCTGGACATAGGATATTTTTTCAGACAAGAATGAGGCTGGACTGTATTTAAAGGCGATGCAGAGAAATAATAATAATAATAAAAATAATAATAATAATGATAATATTGATGAAAAGAAATATGATTGAATATGGAAGTATAGAATCGAATCAGCTATCGAATAGACAATTGATTGATTGATTAATGTTTTAGATTCAATTACTTAATTCTATTTTCTAATAATAATACTAATAATAATAATTATTATTATTATTATTGTAAGGAACAAATAAATAAATAATGAACAAATAAAAAATAACGAGAGAAGCATTTTACTAATCATGTAGATAAAATCAAGGTAACGAATGATGTTTCACAGCATCGGCAAGGATACGAGAAATGAGAACGAGAGACGAAGTTGGCGACGACGAAGATGAAGACGAAGACTGAAGAACGACAACACGAATAATATATACATATATGTCTATATATATGTGTATACTTATCTAGACACCGAAACGTGCAAGCAATATTGTGACGCCGTTTTAATTTTTTTTTTTCAATCCCTGCAGTCAGTCTGAATCTAATTGACATAATGGTCGAAAGGTCCACTTTTCTTCCTCACCTTGGTTCACTCAATGTTCGTTCGCTTATTTGCCTTTCATCTATTCGTTTTCTCATTTTTTCGGACGCGCGCATACACCCGCACTCGATTTTGGTCACACATATACGATTTATCAGCGAAACTACGAGATTATAAATTACACGAGTAACGTTTTTTCCACGGTAGTCACCTACGTTTCTTTTTTTTAAACTTGTTAATTGAATCTAACGACATCGAGTGAGTGGAACATCGCCCGCGAGTCTTGACTTCTTCTTTTTTACAAATTTTTTTGTTTTCTTTGGTTATTTCTAATTTCTTATATTTTTTATTTTTTTAAATTCGACCCATTGGCGATTTTTCCTCGCCGAAAAGCTCAAGGATAATTAGATCGGTACGTTCTACGCGACGTTTCTCGTTCAACGACGATTCTACGATAATTGTTAATTTCCTTTCTTCCTTTTTGTTTTCTAGTTCTTCTTTTAGTACCTTGTCCTCATTGCTTCTTCGTTCTAGAGTGAAATTCTACGGCACGCGGATGTATGCGTGTGTGCGTGGGTGTGTGGGTTTGTCGAATGGTGAAGAAGCCATTCGGCGATCAATGCTTAGAAAAAGCTCTTCGCCATATAGCCGGAACTTTGTAGGCACTCTAGTACCGGGTTTTCAACATCGAACTTTTCTCACAACCGTATATTTTGTTTCTTCATTTTTTTTTAAATCGTTTTCTCGACACCTGCACTGATCCATGCAGACAGATTTAGTTTCTCATTTTTTTTTCAAAGCTATCCTTTATGTTCAGCTCTGTCGGGAAATTGTTTTTCATAATTTTTTAAGTTCTTCATTCCCGAATTACTTCCACGAATGGAAATTTCAATCCCGGATTCTTTTCTTTTCTGTTTGTTTTCCACGATTATCGGAGATTTTGGGTTACATTTAATATTTCTAGACCCAGATGCATGCGAATGCAGTAGAACATCTTTTGTCATTTATTTTTTTCTTTGTTTTTGGATTAGACAATCCAAAATACCGACACACAAGCCCCGAGATAATATCAAGATCAGTGTTTTGATTTCATATTGTTAAATTTAGATATCTTTTTGTTCGTTTTGTTGAACTTTCCAAAGCAGGAATGCTAGGTTTTATCGCGTCTAAGAAAAAAGAAACGCTATTGTTCAACAGCGTGCTACATTTTTTGCTTCCTTTCCGTTGAAAATAAAGAACATTCCACCTACAGGAAACAGCATAGTTTGTTGCAACTTTTTTCTTCATCTATTTTTTAGCATTTTTTCTCTCTTCTTGTTCTCCATCATGTCTTCGATACGATCTGCGCGATAATGATAATTGTCGTTAACGTTTTTATAATTCGTTCAATCGATAATTCGTAAATTCATCCAAATATCTAAATCCTAGAAAGTGCTGTGTTTTTTATTGTTATCGTTTTTTCTTTCAATTACTTTTTTCTTTAACTTGTAGTTACTTGAAAAACTGTGTCGCCTGCTGTTCGTGCCGCCTTATCAAGATAATTTCTTCCTCGTTGTCAACGCATCAACGATCTTATAATCCGATCTCACAACCGACGTTGACTATCCTTCGATCGGATTATCTTCAGCAGAACAAGTTTAATTAGACTGGCCACAGAGGCGTTGAAAAAAAAGAAAGAAATTAAATAAATGAAGAAATAAATAAATGAATAAATAAAAACAGTGGTCTAGCCTCGTTCGATCGCTATCAGTCTCGTATCTACGTACGGATTAAAAATATTTGTATCCAGCCTCCCAGGGAATTCGATATGTCATCGATAAACGATTATTTCTCGATTATTATTTTTTGTTTATTTTTTTAATTCTTTACCAAAGAGCCATATCGTCTAAAACAGTCTGAAAAAAATGTTCCATCGTACCGTACAAACTAAAAGTCGAGTTATTCGATCAATGTGCGAAAAACTCTCGTATCCTAATATCAAGTTATTTTTTTTTTTTTTACAATTTTTTTTTCATTTGTTCAGTTTATATATAGTAAAAAGAAGAAAATTGATTGTGAACTCAGAATGTATTTTTCTTTTATCAAAGCTTGGTTATCACGAATATAATCCGATTCCGGAGACTCGACCGTGAAGCTACGATATGCAACGTTTTTTCTTACGATAAAATCATCGTAAATTATTCGTGTACTACGTTTCGAAACGTATCTATGCTGGTTTATAGGCCTGATATCTAAATTCACATTAATTATATTTCGTTTTATCAACTACCGCGGTCAAATATTATTTTCCACTCGACGCGCGTTATCCTAAATTTCTTCTAAATTTCTAATCCATCAACCGGGCGATAAAAAATAAAAAATCCACGATCCAAATCTCGAAATTTCGCAGATCCGAATCCTTTGAAAAAAACAAACACAAACGCGAGAAGAAATTAAATTCAATCGAAACAACTATTCTGATTGTGAAACATTTTCGAAAAGGTTCTTACAAAAAAAGAATCTCCGACCGTTTCCAAAATTCTATCTTCTGAATTTTCTTCCATCAAAAAAATCAAATAAATTTAATCAGCCGACGTTGAATATAAAAAAAAATTGTACAGTTGCATCTGAGGCTCCTCCGACGTCTGATCTACGGCTGTCATTAAAAAAAAAAAAAAAAACATTAAAAAGAATAAATTTAAAAAAAAATGTATAGTATAATTGCCGGTTGTTGAAGTGAACTTCTTAAACGAGGATGAGTCGACGTTGATAAATCCTGAGACGTGCCTCTCAATGTCTGGCTACGGGCACATCGTTAATTACCATAATCGTCGTTTATCGGCGATAAGCACAGATATAATTATCAACAACTCGTATTTTCATCCTGATTCCACGGTCGATCGTGTTGTATCTATTAATACGTGTGTCTGTGTTTGTAAAAGTTCTCCGGGTGCAAAACGATCCACCGATCGTCGATTATATTTATACATATACATAAATGTAATTATTATTATTATATATATATATATATTTTTTTCAATAGTTTATTCGATAGGATACTGTGTTGCAATAATGTAGTTGTATCATTGTATAATCGTGTCATCGACAGGCACGTTTAAATCGTATAGTGTAAAAAGTGCGCCTGGCAGGCTCATCGTCGTCCTTCTCCTTCAATGATCCAAGAAAAATAATCGACAATGAAACGTTTCTCGCTCGTTCTTTCATCTCTTCTCACTCTCACTCTTCGTTCCCCTTCTCGCGTTCGTTGTTTGTGTCTCAATCGGTTCGTGATAACGATCCTATCCCTACATCTTTATTACATACCGTATATAACATATCGACTGATCAATCGCGTTGCAACGAACAAAATCATTTCCATTTCCCTGCCTCTTCGAAATAGTTCGTACGAAAGAAAATAATGAAATTAACTTTGGATTTTTGAACACCGTCAAGATTCACCAACGATCCGTAGATGTTTCGTCATGCGGTGTAAGATTCAATCATTGATCACGAAATTTTTATCATTCATATCGAGACGCATTTTTTTGAAAGTGTTATCGAAAAATTAAGCTTTGTCTCCGTTCATATTATTTTCATTTTCTTCGTTTTTCTTTATCTTCTGATGGTAGACACGATTGCGACTCGGCTCACCGGTTTTCTCACGAGCCGGTCAATGAACCCACACATATGTATACATATATACATGTGTGTGTGCGTGTGTCAATTGCATAGTAGACGAAATTATCGGTGTGTAAGTGTTTGTAAAATTTGCAGTTCCGGCCAAGTGTTAAAATCAATCATTAGTTTTTCCTTTCATTTTTTATCTGTCTCTGAAACACAAACGTAATATATATGTATATATATATTTACATACACTATCTACAATTATCTACACATCAAGAAACGGTTAGTTGTTTTTAGCAGTTTCGTGGCATTGTATTATCTTTGTTTGTTTGTTATTATTTTCCGCTGTCATCAGCGTTTTGCGGTGGTAGTGGTGGTGACGTTGTTACGTGGTAGTTGGTTTGCCGTTGTTCAATCGAATAATCGTTTTCAATGCGTTTCTATATCACGTTTCATATATATATTTTTTTCTTTTATCATATTCATTAACGACCTTACGATTAATTCTATTCACAATCACATTATCGACGTTCAAAAAAAAAATGCTTCGACTGCCTGCAATCTCTCTTTCTCTCTCTCCCTCTCTTTCTCTCTTTTATCATCATCTCCATCATCATAATCATAATTATCATCGCATATCCATTTCACTGGGTCAAACATTCGCGAACATTCGTCAATACAGAATACTGGGCGAATAATCGCGTTTACAAAAATGACCTCTCGCTACAACAAAGAAAAAAATTATCATCTGTGATTTATAATAATAATGATAATAATAATAATAATAATAATAATAATAATAATAATAATAATAATAATAATAATAATAATAATCGTAACAATAGTTTAATCTTGTCGCGTAATAATCAACGAGTGCCGAGTATATATGTATATCCGTTGGCATTAAAACGTAGACCGTATAATGGTAAAATAAATACGAACGTTAAATAAAAATAATGAATTATATGTAAAACGTCTGGGATTCTTAACGGAGTGAAATCGCTGGCCGTTAGGATTGCGCCTGGGGCCTAGAAAAAAAAAGATGATTGCATTGGCTAAAGATATAGATGGGAGTTTCGCGAAAATTCAATTTTTTTTTCCATATTTCTTAATTTCTCAGCGCGTGCGATCAGCTCTCAGCTGCCTATTTCCAATCAATCTTCAATTCTTGCTATTCAATCGTTCGCCGCCTACGCGGCCTTTGCTCCGTTTCACCGAAAATTCTTCCGCATCTCGTCCACGAGATTCTCATCGTGCTATTCGCATCATCAACGACGACGAAAAAACGTACAATCAGTGTATCAATCTGATTTTTGTTTTCTTCCTCTACCTCTTGTTTTCTCGTTCAAAGCGATCTTTCGCGTTTCGAGTAATGTCCACGTGGAAGCGATCAATTCTTCCTCGTCTTCTCAAACGTTTCGGTATTAGTCTTCCTCTGATCTCTCCTGGTACTTGGTAGTTGTGGGCGGGGTTGTTTTATTTTTTTTTAATTTTTTTTTATTTTTTCTATGGGACGCATTCTTTTCCTTTAGATCCATCGTCGCACTATCGTGTGTGTGTATGTATATATTTATCCACCGGGTGAATCCCAAATTCAGGTAAGATTAGGCTGCGGCGTTGGCGGGGGCGTCGACGTCGACGAGGCACGACAGCACAAAGCCGTGTCCTATATGAATGCCCAACACTCGAGCGTTTTAACGACAAAGTCCTCGTGCGGCGCCAGAGGCTCGTTGCCGTACGTACTGCACGATTGTGTTCTACCTTGGTAAAGATCTCCGTCCAACCAAAGCCCGAATCTTCCACTGTAACACGAACAAAAATATTATTATTTATTATTTATTATTTATTATTTATTATTTATTATTTATTATTTATTATTTATTATTTATTATTTATTATTTATTATTTATTATTTATTATTTATTATTTATTATTTATTATTTATTATTTATTATTTATTATTTATTATTTATTATTTATTATTTATTATTTATTATTTATTATTTATTATTTATTATTTATTATTTATTATTTATTATTTATTATTTATTATTTATTATTTATTATTTATTATTTATTATTTATTATTTATTATTTATTATTTATTATTTATTATTTATTATTTATTATTTATTATTTATTATTTATTATTTATTATTTATTATTTATTATTTATTATTTATTATTTATTATTTATTATTTATTATTTATTATTTATTATTTATTATTTATTATTTATTATTTATTATTTATTATTTATTATTTATTATTTATTATTTATTATTTATTATTTATTATTTATTATTTATTATTTATTATTTATTATTTATTATTTATTATTTATTATTTATTATTTATTATTTATTATTTATTATTTATTATTTATTATTTATTATTTATTATTTATTATTTATTATTTATTATTTATTATTTATTATTTATTATTTATTATTTATTATTTAATAATTTCTCCAACATTGACGATTTCGAGAGGAATACGAGATAAATTATTTGATAAAGAATTGAATTAGGAACTCACTCTCCGGCCCCGATCGACAGACTCTCGTTGTTTCCTTTGATGAAGTATTGATTCTCACCGGTCCAGTTGAATGCTTGAAACCTCGGTGTGAACCTGAAGAGAAGCGACTCTCCCGTACCGTAAAAATGATCGCTCACGTGCAGCGAGCACGACGTCAAGGCACCGAATACCTAAATTATAGTAACGAGATCGACGTATTGTACTTTTCTTTCCATTATTTTCAATTAAAAAATAGGGCAAAGGACATTTTTTCGTACGTTTCCTTCCGTGTCTTCGATGACGAGAAGTATCGGACTCTCGACTTTGGCCATTTTTCGATACATGCTGTTGAGACTGAAACCATGCTGGCTCGTGCTGAAAACGAGGGTCCACAAATATCCCTCGGCTCTGGCTGGCAAATGACGGCAGAGATGTTCCCGATGATCGTCGCTCAAAATTTCCGTGGTACCGACGAGATCCGGAGGAACTATGACATCGGCGTCCAGGGATATCGCACTGTTTGCGTAAAGAGCTCGTCTGAACTCCTCGCTCATGGACAGCACCTGAAGACGATGATTTAAAAAAAAAAAAAACGCAATTGTTAGATTTTACTCGATACAAAAATTGATTCACATGGAATTTTTGGTGTCGTTGGGTTACGAGTAAACTCTACTTGTGAAACATAGAGGTGCAGGTTCATAGCTAACCGAAAGTCTGAAAATTTCACAATAAAACGGGTTTGTTCAATCGTTCGACGACAATTTTGTCATTCAATTTTATTTATTTTTTTTTTTTAAATATTTTTTTTGTGACTTCCAGATGGCTATGTGGTTTTTTGGGTTGGTCGACCAGGCGTTCAACGAGCAAAGCAAAATATTTGCCGAATACGAGATAAAACTGTCGGGTACGGAGAATAATTATTTATGAAACGTTGCGGCCGCAGTTTTATCGATATTTCGATCGAAGGTCTGATATGTGAGTGAATATTGATATATATGTGTATGTATTTTATCTTTGCTCGTTTTTTCACCAACCTACGTCTACTTGGTGCTCAACGAATGCCAGTACACGACGATTACATGATTACAACACTTGCGGTGCGATACAACGGCGAGCTATAATAATAACATAATAATAATAGGATATGTGGTTTACGAAATGAACATTGGACGACGCGGAACCACGTGGATGCTTGGACATTTAACGTGATTCTAATTCGTGGGCGGATCTAACACCCACGCACGAGCACAACTAAAGGGCACGATATTCGTTGGATGCATCGAGTGTGTTTCGTTGTTGTTGTTGTTTTTTTTTTTATACGTGTGTCGCATTGCAGTTCTCCTCATTTCTTTGCGTAGGGATGAGAAAAATGTATAAGAAAAATTGTAAGCACGTTGTTAAAGTGCGGAATTTTTATGCAAAGACAAGAAAAAAAAACATTAATAATAATTTAAAAATTTCAAATTTATTTTTCAATTATTTGTTTGCCCTCCCATAATCTTTTTGTGGCTACGATACTGAACGATAACGAATTAAATCTAATTAAAACAGATGATTCTCGATACTCTTAATTGTACCGAGTTAAATGATTGAATCGAAAAATCAAATGAAATATTCGTATGCCGGTATAAAAAAAAAAATGAAAATTTTGGCAAAATTCTGAACACTGCTATCGTGTACGGCTCATTATTACCGTACCGACAGTGATATCGATTTAACGATTCGCGAGCGATCGTTTAAACGCGAGGTCGTAAAGCGCGACGACGCAGTGTGTGCGGGAGTGTGTGTTCGGGTGTGCGTGTGTGTGTGTGTATGTGTGGTGTGTGTGTGTGTGTGTGTGTGTGTGTGTGTGTACGCGAGTGCGTGAGTCGTGTTTGTGCAATCGGTGGCTGGTTGGCCCTGTACTCAAATGCCACGTCCGCGAGAGCAAAGCGTCGAACAGTCCGCTGCTTCGTCTCAGGTAGCAGCCAATTACCAACATTATCCCCCGTTCGGGGATTACAGGTTTTCCTGCCTTCGACTTTTTTATACGCGGTTGATCGAGGAAATTCGCTCGAGCCCAAGCGTCTCACAGTCCCCGTTATCTTTATCACTGTTTGCCCTTCTCGGCGGTTCCGGTGGGGGGGGGGGGGGGGGGGGGGGAGAATTTCGCCAAAGACGAAATTTGTAAATGGATGGAATGGAATATTGGAGTTAGAATCGAGGCAATTGACTCGTAGTTTATTTAATTGTTATATAAAATGGAAAGTGCGGTTAATGAACATTTTAATTAAGAAACCAGTAATTATTTCAATGAGAAATTTTTATTTTTATTTTTATTTTAAAAAAAATTTATTAGGCAATAATTAATTAATTCGATTTTGAAAACTTTATTTTTGCTTTTGTCTTGCTTTCATTTTCGTTCTTGTTTCTGACTGATTTTTATCAGGATGAAAAGTAAAGACCGGATTTAAATAATTAATGCGTAATATATTGGATAAAAATTATTATTTTTTTTGAGAAATTTAATGAGTAATAATTGGTGAAAAATCGTGATATACGTTTGAGGATGTTGGACAAAAAAGGCATTTGATAAAAAAAAAGAAATAAAAACCGGCATTGGAATGAAATGAAATTCGAAGTTGTTATCGACTCGTCGCGGTTTCAAGTACGTTGATCTTGAAACGAGAATAATTAAACCGAAGGCGAGCAACCGATTTTATTTATAATCCTCTAGGTGGCGAGCAGCTGTGTGCTTAATCTTCTTAAAAAAATACAGAAAACAATGATTGATATATATTGTCGTGGTCAACGCGAAAAACAAATTTTTCTCTGCAGCGAATAATTTTTGTCACTAGCTGACAAAGCTCTTCGTCTTACGTAGAAATCAGGAATGGGCATTCATTCAATGAAAATGTATTTGAAATTTCATCATCACACAATTATCATGGTTATCATAATTGCTATTGAATATTGAAATCAATTTTTTTCTTAAAATAATTTGTCTCAATTATTTATTAGAATTACGAAAAATTAACAATTCAAATCGCTGCAAGATAATTAATTATAGTAATTTGTTCGCAAAGATACTTCGAATACATTTTTATTGAATTCCTGGTCCGAAATGAGAGACAACTCGGATTTGAGTCTTGAATATAAAAAAAGGAGAAAAAGAATGATCGACTGTGTCTTGAAATCTGGCAAATCGATCGTTATTGTATTTTATTCGAGAGATCAACGTCGGAAGAAAGCAACATTTATTGTCATTCCTCTTTTTAATACGACTCCCTCCTAATCTAATTACATCTCTCGGTTCTCTATAACAACTTTTAGTTGCAAAAAATTGCTTCTTTGCTCGAACTTCTGTCGAAGACTGATCGATTAATTTGGCAAATTACTTCGATATGGTTTCGGGTTCAGGAATTTTTAGTTTCAATGTTGGATGTTTCTAGCGGAAATGCGTGGTGCAGCGATCACGATTTGCACTTATAATGCGCTTTATAATGCGGCGTTAGCGGAGGTTCTTGAGGTCAGACGTTGCATACAAGGCGATTTCGAGATGGAGACGACCTCGTTCCCACCTCCTCTCTCGGGTCTCGGCCTCACCGCTGCACCGACCAGTTACTCGTTACACACCGGGCTCTATGCGTCGTAAACATAATGCCGGCTATATATTTATATATGTACACAGACATATGTGTCTATACATATATGTATATATATGGATGTATCTTTCACCGCACAACGCCTTCGGCGGATACGAAAATAGCCTCGATTCCGGTTTGCATTGATGCCGATGATGGAACGAACGATTGTGAGATTGATGGATCGATAAACAGGGAAAATGTTTCGCTCCTGAAATCATTGAACCACCAAAAGAGAAGAGAAAATTGTGCTATGTCGAGACAATGTCGTTGCGATCAATTGAAATTGAAATAAAAATTACTCCCGGTTGTCGTAAATTCGGTCGAATCGCCTTAAGCGTTGTGGGAATCTCCTTCATATAAAATTGGCTTTGCTTTGAAGTATTTTTTTTACAAAGTTGAATCGATAAATCAACGATTTTTCGGTATTTGTCGAACTTAAATGAAAATTAATTTGTGGCGAAATCTCATTGAATTTAGATTATTCGAAATGATATTGTATTTATATAAAAAATAATATTATTGGAATATTCAAATAAAAATATTAATGAATTTATCAGTACATTAGTAATTAATATTGTTATTATATTGTATCATATAAATATTGATATGAAAATAATATTACAGCAATAATAATAATAATATTCTAATAATAAATTCTAATAATATTCTAATAATATATAATAATAATATAATAATAAATATATTCTATATGCCAGATTCTATATAGAACTCATAGAAAATATTTGTAACAAATGTATAATATTATATTTCCGTCTGCTTCGATAACTCGATTCTCGAGAAATATGAGGCAAAATAAAACCGTACGAGCATCGTCAAGACGCACAATAGTTAAGCTCGAGAGTCGGATTGTGACGACGATTCATCAAAGTCGTCGACAAACCGGTGAACAACCATTGTAACAAGATCGCCATTTAATATATACATATATCGCTTTTTGCAATGAGTATCGCGTTATGCATGTGCATCGGACGATATAATTATCGATTGTCGATCTTATCGCTCGTTGCATCAACGCGGTAATGCAAGTAGTAATGGAATTATTTTATCGTCGAACGAGAATGCGTGCGACCCGAACGTCTGACGACTCAATTCAATGCGATCGTGAATGCTGCACATGTGTTTCACGCAATGACGGAAAACGTTTGTTGAGGCAGGTGTTTCCATGTGAAGTAGCAATTTTTTATTTTTCTTTTTTTTTTCTTTTTATCATTCATCAAGTAGTCCGTGACAGACGTTTATCGGCGACGCACCCATAAATTTGTAATTCACATCGCCCTCGAAACTCGGACGATGGTGCATCGTCGACGAAGGTACAACGGTACGACGCACAATTTTGTGCTTCTTGCTGACCGGTGAATTATTGTTTGACGTTCGAGACAACGAGACGCTTCTTGAGAGTGCGTGAATTTTTATGACTTTTTTTTTGTCGCGAGTAGAAAATTATTAACCGTTTAAAATTGATGCAATCGTTGTTTTATTGAAATAATTGTTGGAATTATTTTAGTATTAAGTTGAAATATATTCCTGCTTATTATTTTTTTTAAATCGTTGTTATAATTATTCTTCGCATTCCTTTAATGGAAGTTCAATACAAAAATGGATGTTAGAAAAACTCGATTACTTGATTTTTCTTTCCAAATCCCATGGAGGAGAAAAAGAATAGGAAATTAAATACGTTTGTCCCGTTGTCCGGTTAAGTATCTGCTATGCTATTATAGAACAAACGAAATTAAATTCCGACGATCGTTCGATCGATCGACGGCACGATAACCAACCCCAAGTGTCTTTGTCCAAATCGTTTTTTCCGTCAAAATAGCACACAATTCACAGTCATTCTTACCGATAACATCCTCGACGAATGTTGAAACACGTAGTTCAAAATTGAAAAAGCGTCCGCGGCGGTCATTTCGTCGATTAAAATATCAAACCCGTAGACCCACGATAAATAACAATAAAAAATTACTATACTCAAAAAAATGTAAATTAAAAAAAAAAACAATAAAATTTTTTAAAAACACACACAGGCACGTGACGAAAAAAGTCGTTATTGAAATAACGTTAGAGTATAAAATCGCGGATTGAAGATATCGTTGGGTTTGATATTTTTCACGATAAATAAAGTTTCGAACCGTTGCGGATAAGCCGCGAATAATGACTGAGGTGGAAGAGAATTTAACCCGGCTTCGACGTTATTCGTCCGTGAAAGGACCAAAGCCGAGAGAGATCTCGAGGATCTCGTTTCGTCGAAGCTCGTTGCACGCCTTCATGACCGGGTCTTGTCGACGATACTCCCCCCCCCCCCCCCCACTGACCCTTGCGCGTTTACCACGCAAACGACTTGCAAGCATGAGACCTTTCTCTCTTACGTTCGGTTTTCTTTTTTGTCCTGCGCCAAAAGGATCAAAAGACTCGTTCGACCTCGCTTCCATTCGTGAAAGTCGTCGTCCACGACTTCGTCCGGATATACGTGAACATAAGTATATTTATCAAGTAATTTATTTAAAAAATATTCTCGAATTTATTTTAATTTTATAATAAACATATCGTTTTATAATTCTTGGAGTTTTATTGTTATTATTATTTGTAAGATTGATTATTTTTATGGAGAAATGATAGATTTTTTTCGCACATTTATTCGTGATAATGATAAAAATAAAATCCTAGATAATATTGACGACCACTGAGAGCTCGGCCGATTGTCCGATCGGGGCCACACATCAATCAAAGATTCCCACGAAGAAGAGAAAAAAAAATCGGATCCATCTAAATATACACATTCGTATCCAATCCTCGATTCAACGACGCGAAAAAAAAAAATTTCCGTGATAAGCAACGAAAAATTTCTAGGAAAGATAAGAGGGAGATTGAACGCAATCGGTCGTTGGGTTCGTATTTAATTTTCACCGTATATAAAATCCCACCCAACCACGGAGTATTTTTGCGATTTTCAAGATTATCGAACAACCGCGTGTTAGAACGTCAAACGTCTCGTGTCGCAACGGAGACACGCAAATTCGACAGGAGACGATGAAAAGCAGCTCGTCAGATGATAATTCTTTTTTTTTTTTGTTTTTTTCAACATGTATTTGATGTCTCGACAGTTTTAAGATGGATTGAGAACGAGTTCGGTCGAGACGTTGTTATTAGAAATGTATACGGCGCCGTCGGGATCGTAGAAAAAAAACTGGCTTCACTCGTCTGGGATCGAGAAAATTGAAGCTGACTTTGAAATTATAGATCGACGCAAGGCTGTGAATTAGATTCGGCTGGCCATGTTCGACTGAGTTATTGCGACCGATGGGACGCAAATGGATAGATAATTTTTTTTTGTTTCTATTTATATTTAAATTAGTAAACTTTAAAAAAAAAATTTTTTATGAATGAACTTCTGATAGTTTGAAATCGGTAGATTATTTTTATTCTTAATACTAGTAAAGTTTTTGAAAATTACCAATTTATTAATGAAATGTGAGTTAAATAGAGCTAAGTAAAATCGTGAATTGCACTGCATTTGGAGTGAATGCAGACATTGGATCTTAAGTGGTCCAAGACTTTGAAGCGCGCATGGATATTGACGTTAGATCACCATTTCACGAAGAGAGCACAGAGAAATCGATTGTCTCGACCAACACTGCTTCGTCCGTCGGCGCACCGAGTATGCAGTAGGCGTTGAAGCTGCACCGAGCGATCGAATTCGCGTGCAAGAGCCATTTAAATTTGCCCTTTACAGTGAGCGCAATCTTAAAAATGTCGGAAAGCAGCCGTACCTTTAAATGTTTCAATATTAAACGAAATTTTTGCAATTATTTTTTAACTAAAGTTAAAAAGCAGAGAAATTTATTCGTGTCAAAAATAGAGATCAGTTTCCGGATAGTCGTCGATTAAAGCTTCGCAAATACGTAAGATTATTAGAATAACCAGATAATCACACTATTTTTGTATCTCTTCGATTTTTTTTCACGACGTCTTTTTTTTATCATTTAAAAATCGTGATGACGTGGAAAAATTTAATTTTTCAAATTGTTTGATAAGATTTAAAAAAAATGTATTTGATTATTTATTTGTTTTCATTTTTAGTAAGTAATAAGAAAGTAGATGATTAGTAGTAATACTGCATTGAATAAGAAATCGGTAGCAATGAAAATAGGGAAGAAGATGCGACGACCCGGACACGTGTACGCCTATTTCATCGTTGATCCGAAGATAACGGCGGAGGGGTTCGGGGGGTCGGGCTATCGCCGAAACGAAGTCATTTCTTATACGCAATTTGCGGCGAACCGTACTATGCCTCGTGAGATCATCGACGGCACGCGCGTGCCGGTATTGTCGAGAAAACAAAAAAAAAAAAATTACAACTGATCAATTTTTTATCGTCAAAGATACGAACGCGATAGAATCGCTCAATTTTTTTTTCTTCTCGAAACTGGTTTGCGCCGAGTTTAATTTTAAAAAATTAACCTCTCCATCTCAAGAGAAAGGAGGAAAAACAACACATGGATGAATAAGTTTGAAAAAAAAAATCGAAAATTGGCGCGAGTATCGTAGATAAGATACTTTTTTATGTGTGGGAGAGGAAAAAAAATAACTTGAATGACGCACGAGCTCTCAAACCATAAATGGAGACAAACAAACCCAAAAAATCGCGATCGTAGATGAAACTCTTGCGTACGACGATACATGGATATCCGAAAAGAGGGGAAGGCGGGGGGACAAAGCGAAAAACACGGACTTTGAATCCGTAAAACCCGAAAAATAAGATCGAATTTTATTTGCCTGGGTTAGTTGTTTGCGCAACGTTCAAAGCAAGCACAGCTCAAAGTCGAGTCGATCGTTGATCCGTAAACGACGTTTCATTACCTTCGATCTTCGTTTGAGAAATTTTGTGATCTTTAACATCGGATTTGACAGTTTTGACTTCGGCATTTTGACGAAAATTTCACGAATTCCCGACTTTGACGTATCCAGCTTGACGAATTGCGCGAGCGATTTAGACTGTTGATGAGATTGCGCGATCGCGGCCACTTTAAACGTTTTTTTATTACACGAAAAATTTATTTTCACTCGTTTATTTATTTATTTATATATTTAGGTTATTTATTTATTTGTTTATTTATTTTGCGGATTTTCCGATCAACGTTGTATCGTCGAACGTTTTCAAACCGTTTTTTGATTCGATCTTCGACAATAAAAACGAATTATTCAATATGCCGATAAATGCGAATAAATTCTATAATTTTTTCTCGCTCTAACGTTTCGCAATAAAAAAAAAAAAATTCGTTTATTATCAAATTATCAAAAATCAGACTTGGTTGTTTGTCGAAGATTATAATTTTTGGTGTCCCACACGTGTGCCACAATCGTCGACCCGACCGTTTCAACGATTATCAATCAAATTTCTCATTCAATCAAATTATTCCTTCTATTTAATTCACGATCATAAAAACGTTGAATATCACAACGAAACAATCTTCGCGACTCTCGACTATTCCAACAATTTTAAATGAAATTAATCAATCTTCTTATTTCGCGAATAATTTCGTTTAATCGACGATTTCGCGATTATAAGAATTTGTTATCGCTATAAAAATCAACGTCGACGTTTGAAAATCGTGCAGCGAAACGAGCTTCACTTCGCGAGGACTAAAGTCGTACTGAGCTTACGTTCCGGTAACATACGGTACATATATATAATGTGACACACGAGCACGGCTACTCGGCTAAGTCTCCGACTCCGGAGCCCGTTGCGGTGCGTGCAACCCGTGTAACAATTTCCATTTGTTTCTTCACGTACGCCCGGGCGATCGAATCCTCCACCCAATCGAGCCGGCGCACGTGTCATCGACAAACCGGCGTGTGTGTTTCACCGACTTTTTGCCGGCACGTGCTTTTTTCGTCTCTCCAATGTCCGACAAAAATGTACAATTATATTGTCTCGTTTCGGCCTTTATTCTTCATTTCTCGCACGTGTTTCGGCGGACGTACGATCTTATCTTTATTTCTTTTTTATATCTCACGATTTCGACCCTTCCGAAACGAAAGGGGAGAAACGTAACGTGTGAAAAAAGTAATAAAGACGAGATCGTAAGTCGTCAAAGCATACGCAATAAAAAAAAAGAAAACAAAATTGACAATACCGGTAACGATGTCGGTTGTCGAGCGATAACACTGATAAAACATTACTTATGCAATTTTCACGCGTGACTTACTTCATCATCGAAAGACTGATCGGTATAATAACAAAGCAAAATGGATGACGACATCCGAGAACTGACTTTGACGACGAAAATTTTGTCAACGAAGATCACGGGAATTATAATTATAAAAAAAATTGAGATTAAAATAACGTGTAGGACGTCTAAAAATACTTAGATATGCAATCTTATTTGTCGCGAATGTTGCGGAGGTTCGGAGATAATAGAAATAAAAATAATGTAGTTAGCTGCTCCGAAAAATCGGAATCAGATGAAAAAGTGAAACTGATTGATTTAATAATTAAATAATAATGAATAATATTGATAGTTTAATTGCCAACATATAAATCAGGAATATTATACATTATTATTATGATTTTATAATCAGTAAATAATTGGCGATTTAATAATTCAATCGTCAATTGAATTTTGTATCGTTAATCGATCAACGAATGTAATAATAAACCTGTGCTCGATGAAACCTCAAGCAATCGGAAAATGTATTCATCTATTGACAATTCAAAGTGCAGAATAATATTTATATTTTTTATTATTATTCTTAGAGAGAGAAAAAAATCTAATCGAATCTAACGTTTGAGTTCACTCTATCAATTAACAACGAAACGTTATGAAAAAAATACAATAAAAAATCAGATATTGAAGGCAACAAGATAAATTATGTGAAGTCAACGACGAAGCATCGAGGAATGTAATAAAGAAGCGACTGTTCGCCGGTGAGTCTTCCAGACGAAAATATATAGCTTTTTTT
>OZ020165.1:21239152-21327007 GCA_963971145.1 Sussaba pulchella
TTTTTATCGAGTGTTTCATGCATCAAGCACGTTGTCAATATTTTTTATTTTTTATTCTCCAACTCTAGATCATGCTTCTTCACGTTATTATTGTGAATCAATCTATCATGATAACGCTAAATATAATTTTCTCAACAACTGCGCATTGCATGCACGAATTTACGTTCTTTTTGTTTTTCTTTCCTATTCTTTTTTTCAGATGTGAGGGCATCAAATTATTCTAATCTCAATTAATTTTTCGGGTTTTGAGTATAGCATGGCCGACAATGGAACGAAAAATTTTTTTTAAAAATATAATGGACAAAGGACAATTGGCACTACGTGGTAGAGCGACGTTTAAAGTAGCGTGCTGTTATTCGCTTGTGATTATGGACATTTTTTCCATGTTCTCGTACATACATCTATGTACATATATTTATATATTGTTGTTCATTGTATTTTAGTGTTTTTTTGTTAACGTATCGCGTGAACCGATTGAATCGGAGGACAAAAGACAATTTGTGGTGCAATCGAATTGCGCTGTCGTGTTAGTGAGTATTCGTTAGTACTTTGTGTACATCGAGGGAGTAGCACCATTTACGATAAATTTTTTCAATTTCTTTTTGTGTTTTTTTTTTTTTTAGGTTGTTGTTTTTTTTCGATAGGGTACCTCGGAGTCCTGGTTCTGCTCAGAATCGGCCGACGCGCTCGAGGTCTTCAGAATGCTGTAGAGCTTTACGTACGGGGCCTTGATCAGCTATAGATACGCCAATACACACACCAGTGTCACATATTTACGTTGGACTCAATTTATTGATTGTTTTTTTGTTATTTCTTTCCCTTTTTTTTTTTGCACGACGCAAGCAGCCCGGACGATCCTCGAATGGATAACGATTCTTCGTCTCGACAATTAACATTCATTCGTATCTCTCGATGGTCGGAGAAAAATGTTTTCTTCTTCAAGATCGCGGAAAAATATTCGATTCTTCAACCTTGAAGGTTGATATTTAATTTCCCAAACTCGGGGGGAAATATTTTATTCTCCAGCTTGGAGATAAATATTTTTCTCCTCAATCTTGATGACCCGATTTTACATATTTATCATCTGCTGAACTTAAAAGTTGCCCGGTAAGAGGATCGCCGTTGCAACTTGATGGTATGTACGTTGTTCTCCGCGAAAGAAAAACGTACACCGCAAATCGATCTTTGAATCGCAACGAAAAATAAAATAATTAATTACTTCGGTTTATTCAATTTTATTTTATTTTTTTTTCTACGATTTGACTAATGCCCAACTTGGGTTCGATCCTATGACATCGTAGAGACTTTTCGCATAAAAAAACAAAACATTTCGCAAGAACAAACTTATTTTTATGCCGGTAAATTCCAGAAAATCGATTTCCTCCGCCTTAATTCACGGATAAATAAATCAACGAATAACCTGAATAATTAAAACAAAATATTAATACGACACTCACCTCCCAGGATTCACGTCCGAGTTCGGAAATTTCGTCGCTGTTGCCTTTTCCCTCGTCCGTTGTTTCTCCAAATTCGCCGGAATCGTGAGGCGACAATTCGGGGGACAAATCCGTATCCGTGTCCGAAAGAATGTAACCCTTTTCTCTCCAATAATTCTCGTCGAGCTCGCCATAGAGGGCCGGAACCCAAGCGTGAATAAATCTGTACAGGTCGTCCACCCTGAAATCAATAAAATACAATATAGTAATCATACGATTTTTTCGTCAAAATAAAAAATATATTGACGTGATAATTTGAAGAACAATACTACGAATTTTATGGCACCGCAATCTGACGAGCGGTTCTTGTAGAACACCTCAAAATTATAACAAAACGAAAAATAAAAAGACAATCTAAAGAATAACTTCGAGAAATTGAAATTTTCTTCCATAGTTCGTTCAAAAAATTATTTGTTTTGTGATTATTTCGACGTATTTTTATAAAAAAACAGTTCGTGAGATTGCGACGTCGCGAAAATCGTACTATCTCCATTGAAAATAATTAAAAAAAAAATAAATAAACAACGAATTCGTTCGTTAATTAAGATACCTGCGATTGACAAAAGGCGCCGTGTAATTCACGACTTTTCTCATTTGCGATACGTAAAAAATATCGAATATTCGTTCCATCGCGCTCGCCAAGGTTTCCTTAATTCCCCGCAACATGTACGCTTCTCAAGAATGTACCGATCGCGAACACGCGGTAAATTCCTATCTCAATTTATTCACACGTGATCTATCTCCGAATTCTTATCAAACTTGCGAAATGCGAGTTGCGATAAGTCGAGTAAACGAATTCTGGCCGCGGAAAAAAAATGTTTAGCTCATGTTTTTCATGAAATGGACGAATTAGAGGAAGGGGGAGGGGTCAGGGCGGGGGTGGGGAGGTTGATCAAAGAGTGAGCCGTGTAAGCGCTTCGACGTAACACAGAAGCGATGTTAAAGAGAAATAATGTCGTACGAATCAAAATAGAGACGTAAAATATAAATCAGAGTCAAAGAAAAATGATTCAGATACTTTTTCGACCGAAAAAAAAACACAATTCGAATGAAAATATTACTAAAAATTAATATAAGCGAATAAGATTGAAAATACGAAGTACGACTGAATTTCGCGAAACCAAGAATTTGCTCAGAAATGAATAACCGAATATCACGAGTGTAACCTGACTCACGAGATTTATTTCTTTTGTCTCAATTTTTTTCTCGACGATACGCACGAATCGAGATAACAATTGGTTCGCGTTGATACGTTATTTCGAAATTCCGTGATTTGTTAGTCGAATGAAGTTTTAATATTTCGTAGCAACGACGTTGAAAGCGTACTTGCGTGGAATATCAACTGACTGAGTGAATGCGCTCGGGCTTATCCGGCTGCGAGAGCTCGGGGCTCGACAACGAAGCCCAGCTCTGCGTTCTCTTTCATCCCACGATCCTCGGGTAAACACGTGCTTCATGACGTGGCCGGATTGCGTAATAACATTCCCGCCAATTATTCAAATTTAAAGATCCATCGCCGGGATTTTTAAACTCTCTTTATTAATCTACGATTCGTCAACGTAGGGACGTAACTATGTGTAGTATTTTCGTTGTAACATTGTGGAAATAATGAATGAAAAATTTCGGGGATGATTCGTTAGTGAAAACAGAATGGAAATAAAAATGAACTAGTAATTGAGAACATGAAAATAGGAATGAATATAATAATTGAATGAACAAAACGGAAATATATGAATTGAGCGACGAAAAAAGAAAAACGTAGTTCAATGAAAATTTTTGTGATAACGTATTCGATGTTTTGAGTATTTTGTGACCAGGATCAAGGAGAATCGAAGGAGCGATTGCTCAAATTCGTTGTTAATTTCAGTCGCATGCAAATACGGTTCGCTCCAATTTTCTCGTGAGGTTGTTATCCAAAGATGGACAAGTCGGGCATCCTTACGCCGTCATCGATAACAGAACCGGTTGGATCAACCACTCGACAGATTAAATCGGTCTGATTATCGAGATTAACGCGTATCAATAATTAAATATTTCACGCCTTGTTTTTATTAATAAATATCGAAATAAATGGGATAAAATATATAAAACTTTTTTTTCTCTACAATTTAAGCTATTCTAATTAATTCGAGGTTCAAGGACGAAGCTACAAGAGCCATTCAGCAGACCGAAATAAGATAAAAGACGTGGCGAGAAGTCACCAAGAAAAATGTGGCAACAAATTTATCGATAAGGAGTGACTCATTCGAATCGATAACGCTCAAGTGTCATCGATGGCTATTGACTCGTGAATTCGTATTTAGCGACAAAAAGCTTTATCTTTGCCGTCGTTATCGCCTGTCTGGCTGCCGCATTCGCCAACTAACGCAATTATATTTTTCGTCGAACTTCCAAACTGACAACGATAATACATTTTTATCATCGAATCGTTCGATCGACCGTCTCATCGCGAAAGACACTGAGATAGGCTCGAATCCGCGAAATCTCATTTATATATCGATGTCACGATTGCAAACGTTTTATCAAGAAATTTCATTGCGTTTGCAGAATTTGAAAATTCGTGACTCGCTCTATTTTTAATGCTGCCGAGTTTTCTTCTCCTTCTTTGCTCTATTATATTTGTTTTCTATAATTTATTATTATTATTAATAATTATTGTGTAACTGAAGTACGAATAATAATGAAATTATTATTTTATAATATTATATTTCTAATATATTTATTAATATTTTTATTTATTATTGAAATATTATTAATATAATAATATATTATAATATAATATAATTATAGATATATTATTAATATTATTTATATATTATTGTTAATTCTTTTTAAAATTTTTATTTTAGTTATTAATTAATGCATTTCTTTTTTTTATGTATCAAATTATCAATAGAATTTTATTATATATGTAAATATATAATAAGGTCAATCCAGCAAATAAATATAAATTCAACAAAAATTATTAGGAAGTAATAATAATTTTTCCCGTATCCAAAAGCCGAAACTTTCACCCAGAAAATCATCGCGAAATTTTAAAACAAAAGAATGCTTTACCTGTTGCGCGGAACGCTGAACCAGTATTCGGGTCTGAGCTTCTTCTTTCCATAGCTCATTATCGGCGTCGATCGTGGAATTTTCTTGTCCTTGGGTCTGCCCGTTCGCAGTCTCAAATACAGCGGTGGATCCTCGCAAGAGCGTGCCGGTCGCGGTATCAATTCTGGATCACACCAACAAAATTCAATCAATTCAAATCCTTCCCCCTCATATTCGTAGCACCCCAAAACTTTAGCCCGGACATTACTCCGAAAATTAAATCGTCGCAACCTTTCATGAAAACCTCACCAAGGCGCTTTAAACAATTTTGTTTTTTCCATTCTTTTTTTATTTTGTTGCAAAACACAAGAACGATTAAATCGACGAAGAACATATGAATCCGCATTATCGTAAATGCGTAAACAAAATAAACAAGAGGCGTCTTTTGCCGATTTCGCAAATGCTTTTCACAACCGTTGACGTATAAGCACACTCTGAAAATAGCTTGAAAAAAAAAAAAAAAGATAAATGTTGAGGAAGGAGCGGGATACGTCTCTTCGATTATGTCGAAGCGATAGTGTTATCGTCAACGAACGAGGGATAAAAACAAAAAACTGCATTTATCGAGAAACATCGTAATCGCGTGTATCATATCAGTGCTCGTTCGTAGTTCGATGACTTCTTCGTTCGACATTGACTGTATAAAATCACGTTTATTCCCGTGGAACTTCGGGCTTCTGGACAATGTTTCGAAGATAAGAGGAAAGAAAATTCTCCATACAATCGGTGCGCACACTGTCATTGCAATGAGTCATCGATTAAAATTAATCGACGTCGGTAAAATGCATTGTTTTCTTTTTTTTTTTCGTGGCAATTTTTCATTTTTCGACGTGATTTCAATTCGATCGATGGATTTGTCGCATGCTTGAGAGAAAAATCGAAGCGAACGAATAAACGAACAAACAAATTCACACACAAACGCACACGCACGCACAAACTGTGCTTGCACACGATTTTCGGTAAAACGCGGTAGGCTAAAGCGGATAGAAAATATTCCAAACGATGCGAATGCGATGTGTTTTGACGTGGAAACGAATCGATTCGAGGTATCGAGCATTGGTAATTCGATGGGCATACGAAAGAGAAAAAAAAAGAAAAATAGCAATCGTAGAAGTGGAAGGAAAATGTGTTTTCACGGAGATTATGTTTCATTGTGAATTTATGGTATTGATAATTTGTCCCCTCGACGAGAAGCTTGGACATTTGAATTTAATGACCGAATAATTGATAATCCGATTTTTGTGCAATTGAATTTATTGTCTTCTCGTGTGTGAGATGAAAACAAAGCAATTGGACGATATCGCAGCGAATTTGAGAGAAGATTGTCTCGTGAGAGGACAAATCAGTCGTGAAAGTGTAGGAGTCGGAGTCGGCGGAAAATCGCAGTGCGAACAATAATAATTGAAAAACGTGGAAGATAAATTATTAATTGCAAAAAGGTTTTTTTTATGTTTTTTAAATAAAGAATTGCAATAATTGAGGGAAATTGCGGACCAAAAACACTGAAATATGTTTTAAAAAAATTATTTGACGTGCGTGCTTGTGAATTATGTGTTTTGTTTCGAGAAGCTGGTGAATACAAATGCAATGAAGAAGAACGTGAGAATGAAGATTTTAGGTTTGTCAATCAATTGTTTGCACGAGCGATGTAATTATTAATTATTTTTTTATTTGTTGTTCCGAGGGAAAATTGAGAAAGTGATGAATAAGGAGGAGAGAGAAAAAGAGAGAGAGTAGGACAGTTAGAGAAAGTCAGCAAGCTAATACAGTTGTGACAGAACCTACCGAGGCCTTCGAGTTCGGGAAAATTAGGTGCTTGGACTAGAGGTACAACAGAAACAGATGATATTACTGTTATTAGTCATGAGTTATCGAAAATCTGATTGCTTATTATTGTTTTTTTTGTAAATAAAAATTCGTGTAAACCTCGTCGGCACTAGGTTCAGTGATTGTTTGAAAAATTAAGAAGCAGTTAATTAAAACACTATTGGACCGATCAAAGTTCCGTAAAATATAATGAAATATCAATGGCTTGTAAATATTTTAAAAAATTTTCAGAAAGTACGAATAAATATTAGATTTCCGTATTTTAATTACTCAAACTGCACTGCGACTGTAATTTAACTGTTAAATTATACCAAAAGTTTCATCGTGTAAAGGAAAAATTAATTCAAGCAGTCTCGGACCATCCGGAGTTACCTAAAATATAATAAACGATTGAAACTAAAGAAGCTCCGTTGCAAATCATTTATCGAATTCAAATAAAGAACGAACAAACGATTATGAATTGACAAACAGCAGTTAAATCGTTCGATTATTCGCACTGCCAATGTCAGTTAAATATTATCGTGAATCAACGAATAATTAAGATGAAACTAATTCGCATTACTCGATCGTGTCTACGAGCGTGTAAATGAATAATTACGCATTTTGTCGTTGTTTGTGACTGTTTGTACAGACGACGTTGAACTTCGAGCGTCGGAATTTACGAGATTAGCACTAGGAGCACGACTAAACCATCAAAGTTTTGAAAAATAATAAAATAAACTGTCTATGCAGATAGCCGGTGCATTGTTGTGCGTCTCACGTAACATCCTAACAAACAAATTCTTTTTCCACTCGTGATTAACATCATCCTACGCGTATTTTACGGCTGTTTTTATTAATGGTTATTGTTATCATTGTTTCGAGCCAAAATAACGAATACACGAAGAAAAGTCAAGGTAGAAATTTAAAAACGTAATAATAAAAAATAAAAAAATTGCAAAAGCTTACTGTCGAAACTGACGAAAAGTTCGGGCATATCGTCGACGGATACCATGCTGCGATAATCCAGCCGGGGTGGTAGGGCCGAAGTTTTGCTACCTCTGCTGCTGTCGACGCTGCTGCTTCCCGACGAATTAAGGGGCTGTTGACGAATAAACGTACCCACCGACGAACGTCTGAAAAAAATATCAATTCGTTTTTTTATGTATATAAAATCATTCGATTACTCGTAATTACGTAAAATTCGTAACGAAAAAAAACGCATTACGTATACATATATATAATCGTTCTAAAAATACATCGACAACATTTAGAGCGAAAGGGGAGCAACGACATTGATGGTGAATAAACGCAAATATCCGTTGTGCACGATGCTAGACAAGTAGACGAATCTCGTGTTTGATGTTGTGGTGTTGTTGTTGTTGTTGCCTGTAAGCGATGGGAATTTCGAAGGTGGATTTACACGGAGGATTTTCTGAAAATACAGACGGGGGTATACAACGGGCTATCGGTAACACATAGCTGCTGAAAAAACAGTGGGGAAGCTTTTTCAGTGACACAAAAAAGAAGGAATTTTCACGTGGTTACAAATAGTTCGTAAAAGGGGAAAGTGGAACACGCAATTTACGGATAACACATAAAGCAATATTGTATTATTGTCATTGGTTGAATCTAAACAATCGATTTACTTGGGTATACGAAAAACAGGACTTCAAAGAAGAAAAAAAAATTCTCTCGTTGCAATGGAAATATTTATTTTCCTACTTTTAATTTTTTTCAAAGGTTTTAAGATCGAATATTCGAATTGGCATCGAAGATAAAATAATATAACGAAAATTTGGGGAGATCGAGGATGAATATGGAGAGGGTTCGAAAGAATCGGAACGAATATTGAAGGGATACAATTATTATTGCGGGAGAGTCGTTCGGGATGAGACTCACCCGATGAGGCCTCCTGGGCCCGGAGAAAATTGAGGATTGCCGGTATCCTGACAAAGAGTGGACGCGGTGAGCGGAGGTGTTCCTCCGGCTCTACCGGCACTCTCTTCGCTCGGCGTTTTGGCAAAGAGGCCCGAGCTAAAGTCACTCACCAGGTTGATCGGCGAGCTTCGTTATTCCCCAACAATCACCACCACCATCATTACACATTCACCCGGTTAGTCACTAATTAACTTAATTTTTTTTTTCTTTTCACGTTTTAACCCATTTTCATTCGACGAGATACATGAAATAGCATAATTTTATATTTGTTTTTATTTCGAGATAAATGCGAGATAATTCAGATTTCATTGGAATAATAATATCGATTTTATTTTTATGATTTACTATGACATTCTTCAAATTTTTTTTTATATTGTCATGGGGAAATAATATATGAATAGAAAATATAATAATTATCATTACTTCGATAAAAATAATAATAATAATAATATTTTATTATTATTAAATTTATAAATATATGTAAAAATAAAATATATATGTATAAAAGTTCATAATAAGATAATAAATGATTTCGGCCGAAAATGGGTTGGACGAGGGGTATTATTGTTGTCTCAGTCAATATTGAATATTTGGGAATCATTATAATATTCTCGGTAGAAATACCCCAACGGCGAATAATCGTAACAATATTAATCCATAACAATAATGATGATAATGATGATGATAACGATTAAAAATGTGTTGTCGTCGAGTAGCAGAATTTTTTTTTCCAAATTTTCCTTACCTTGAAAAAACTTTACTGAAAACTGACGAGTGATGACTGTCGGCGCTGTTGGGAAGGCTCGTATTTTTGTCAGGTGCTCCTTTGCTTTCATCCTCCTTCTCGCCGGTAAGACCTTCCATCCATGACAGTGGATATGATAGCCTTTTCAACATCTAAAAATAAAAAATAACGATTATCGCAAACCCAAATAATCACAAAATAAATAAAAACACAATATTGCAAATTGCCAAATGAAATATTATCAAATCGATGAAAACTAAGAAGCGTTTCTCATAATCAACTACGCCAAGCGAACTACGTCAAAAGACAAAAAAAAAAAAAAAAAAGAAAGAAAAACTTCTAAAATTTGTATTGCTCGTCTACGTGCCACAATGACAAATTCATATTTCCATTACTTCTCGGTGATGTCGACGTTGTCGTTGCCGGCGTTCCTTTAAATTAATTCTAACTGAGAAAAATTTAATCCATCGCTATTTCAATTAATTCCCCTTTTTCAACATTATCAATACGATTTTTTCCACACAAGCCTTACCAGCGAAAAATTATAAATTCTAATATTTCTATTATTATATCAAAACGAATCGAACTTTCTCGATAACCAACTTTTTACGATTCGTTGGACAAAACGAAAAGTGAAAAGAATAATAATTAATAATTTTCTTCGTTACCTTATTTCTGCGGGTTTCCTGTTTGTCTTCGTCCTTGTGTTCGTCGTCCTTCTCGGGTTCCTCGGGATTGCTGTCCAAACTGAACGACACCGAGGAAGCCTTTTTTCTTCCGTTGATGGCGGGAATGGTGTCGTGAACGTTGCCAGTCGTTACGTTTGTCGGTGCGATTGTTATCGGCGGCACCCAATCTGAAGACAATACTATGTCCGCGTCCGAATATACTTTCTTCGATGGGATTGGTTGTACTACCGGAATTGGAGGGTTAGGATCGCGAATGTCGATACCTGAGTCGTAGCACGACTGTTTGACTAGAGATCCCTCCTCGTCCTCGGGAATCGATATCGGCTTTGCAGGTTCCGCCTGCAATTCGATATTCAATCTCCATATTATTCATCCCCATTATCAACGTTTCATGGCATGTAAAAGACACAAAGACGAAAGAAAAATCGAAGGATTCAGCGCGAGCCAACAAAAAAAACCAAACAAATTAAAAAAACTCTAGTAGTAAAAATACTGAATAAGAATTTAGTAGTCAATATACGGATAAGAAAAATACTCGAATGGATATCTACACCATAGTATTGTCATAATTTCGCTATTCCATTATTCAGTAACCTAAGAATTATTTATTGTTGCTGTTAATGACCGAAAATAATTGAAGCAGTAAGGAGAAAAAAATCGATCTTCGCTGGTAATATTTCGTTAAAAAAATTCGTTTCCAGTCGAATGCAGACCTTTTCCGAATTGAGAGAATCCTGTTGATCGTCGTCGACCGAGAACGACAATCGATCCTTGCTTGGAACCGCCCAGTGATGATCCAGCATCGACCGTCTGCGTTCCTCGAGTGTCCTGCTCGATTGTCCTCCCCCGTTGCCGCTTTCTTTTCCGCTGCTTTCCGTATCGTTATCGTTGTCATTTTCATCGTCTTCGTCTTTATTCTTATCTTTGGTTGAAGCTGGGCCTTCGTCCTGAAAAATCATTTGCAAAGAAACGTTACAATTGATTTTTCGATTTTTTTCTGTCACCGAACTAAGGATCGTCATTGATTCAATGGTAATGTCTTGAAAATACTTTCATCACTGAATTATTATGATTTTCGCGCCTCTTTTTACTCTTTTCTCTCCTCGAAATACGCAAAAAGAAAACAAAAAATAAACTATTTCGATATCTTGCTCAGTCAGCGAGATAACGATGTCACTGATAAGATTTTTTAAAAATAGTGGCTTACGTTTTGAAGACTATTATTGGGCGCAACGAGTTGCCTGTCGAAGGCTTTGGGAAATGCATCTCCCTCGCGTTCGGTACAGCTGCAAACGCTGTCGTTGTCGTCGACGACTAATTCGGGAAAATGTTCGTCCTTGCCAGGCGACAGGCTTTTGTCCGACACGGACGGTTTCTTCATGTAATAGATCTCGGGTTTCTTGTCCGTACTGCTTGCGCTCGTGTGACTGACTCTCATATGCGCAATGTCGTAATAAATCGCTGCGTTCACGATAAATTCCATTGGTGCTATGACGCCGTAGGATTCGGCACTGTGCTCGATCACTAAAGGATCCGAAACGTTCGGATCGAACATGACCGCGTTTGGCGTTACCAATAAAACTCCACCCACGACTCCCTGTAAATCATTATTTATTAAATTTTAATTAACATTGTCAATCAAATAAAATAATATTGAGCGTCGATGGATTATCCGATTGAAATATATGACAAAAATTTGTACCTGGCCGTCGGTGATATGGCGAACATTGATTTTCAAGAATTTTTCCCTGTAGGCTGGTTCGTCCTCGTCTATGAGGGTCGCACCTGAACTCTGAGGAGTTTTTATGCGTTCCATGTGTCCAGGTTTTGGGGATACAGGCCGCAAGCTGTCCAAAAGTTCTGTAAGGTTAAAATGATGCGTTCTTAGAGCTGTTCACATCCTCACTGCCATATACAACATGTGATGACTGAATCAGAGCTTGAAATTGTATCGGTACGAGTACAAACAACGATCAGAGATGGAATCGATGCACAGATTTTTAAGTTAATCAGCAGAATAGGATAAATAAAAATCCATGCAAGCTTCAACCAGAGGTTCGAAGCATATGGTTGCAATAATGTTTGATTGCCGTTAAAAAAAATATCATTCCGCAGCGGCACCTAAAGTTTTGTGACATTCGTTGCTCCGAGTGAGGATTTGAGATACGTCGGAGAAACGAAATTTCTTAGACACGAGGGATCGGGTCATCTATCTAACTACAGGTGATGGCCAATGATGAAATCGATGCATTCCACAGAATTTGAGGTTCATGAACGACAAAATAAAAATATGAAAATTAATTTTAACGCAATTTCGAAAGTTCAAACAGTACACAAGACCTTTAATGTACGCCATAACCTCACTTCGAGTACAATATCCACGACGAGACAATTATCAAAGGTTCGTTTTATCGATCGAGATCGATAAAAACAATAAACATATTTAAAAAAAAAAAAATTGTGCAGGTAAACAACTGCTGATATTGCAGATCAAGTGTAAAATGGCTAATTCGCGATTCGGAAAACGACGTACATCGTGAGATCGAACATACGCTCGCGTGTGTGAGGTTGCCGTGACGCCATAGTAATATTCGCGACACGCGATATTGTCATACGATTGTGCGATCGCCATTGCATCATGGACCGCCATTCGGGAAAAGCATCGATCAGCTGTTATCGGTTTTACCACCGAGAATATCAACGGAATTGCCACTGCAATTCGTACATCCAGAAATCTAATCTAATCGATTTTAATGATTGTAAATAAATTGCGTAACAATAATTTTGTAGGAATTT
Source organism: Sussaba pulchella (assembly GCA_963971145.1). Lineage (NCBI taxonomy): Eukaryota > Metazoa > Arthropoda > Insecta > Hymenoptera > Ichneumonidae > Sussaba > Sussaba pulchella. The sequence continues at coordinate 21,251,722 of OZ020165.1, forward strand.
GCGAATGCTCAGTCGGTAACAAAAACGGTAAAGCATTTTTCTCGGTTGAGATTGATTTTTTGCATGAAAAACGAGAACGGTTGACTGCTTTTTAGAATTCTGTAGGCAACCATTCTCGTCTTTTATCCGAGAGATCAACCCTGACGGAGAAAAACACTTTGGGAAGGTTCGACTATCGCCATTGAACTTGCGACGATGTGAGAGCGACAGAGATAGAAGACATGAAGAGCTTTTAGCTTGAGCAAGTACATAAACGATTGAAAGAAAATTTTGATTTTAGCGATAATACGCGATTCAATGTGTGATATGGTTTTCAACATCGATAAACCGCTGATCGGATACAGTATCGAACCGATCCACCGAATTTCCGTTGATACGTTACACTGTATACGGTTACCGCAAGTCCATCACCGCCAGCGGGACTATATTGATTCACCGATTACCTATAATTACCGGTCTATCGCTCCCTGCTTCGAAGCAAATGCGTAGATGATGAATATCACCGTTATTTTGTCATATCTTATCAACAAACGAACTCTAACGGATGCAATTTTTAAACAGTAATTAAAACGAATTCTTCTGCGTCCAAATATTTTATGTTTCCGCAAAAATTTTGCCAAATCCCCCTTAAATTGTGGAAGATTCATTTGTTTACTATCGAAAACTGTTTCTGGCATAATTTTTAATTTTCAAACTCGACCGACCGGCTTCCAGCGATTTTCCCATTAAAGTCTCTTATCAATTATTTAAAATTACTAAACGTCTGAAAAAGGACTTCGGGTTTTTTCTCAAGGTCTTAGCTAGTCATTAAGTTCACGAAAGGACGAATCCCGTCCAGTACAAAGTATTTATCCAAGAAATTTGTCAACGCGGACTTTCGCTACGAAACTTCATCGACAAATCCGGATATTGACATACACCGGTTGAATAAAAATATTAAAAATGAAAGAAAAAAAATTATTTTAATTAAACAGTTGGGCTGAAAATGATTGAAGTAATTTTAAGCATCGTCTTTGGCTAATAAGATCTTGGAATAATTCTCAATGAAAGTCGTTCGAAAGAAAAAAAAACATGTAACAGCATTTTCACCTTTTTCCTCGAGAGGTAGATCGTCATGGGTGTAATGATGATCGCGACATATTTCCGGACTTCTGGTTTCCGGTAGATCATCAGCGGCTGCTGACGCTGCGGCTGCAGTCGCAGCCCCGCCGATTCCCGGACGAGCCTCTCCTTTCGTTGGGACCCACAATTGTTGTCCCGGATATACGAATGTGCTTCCGAGTCTGTTGAGTTTTCTCAGTTCCGATGGGGTTGTGTCGAATCTCGCCGCAACCGACGTGAGGGTATCACGATCGCCCACCTTCAACGACATTCAATTATATTAATTTTTCGGTAGACATTTCGATTTTATGTTATTCGATTAAATTTGGATTCGTTATCTATCGGCTGAAACCGTGAAGCTACCTGCGGCCTTCTCGTCTATGGCGATAATCTCAATTGCGATTAAATCGTTATCACGAGAGAGTAAGTGAGTTCAATGGTCAATTATTACTATCGTTTCCGTTGGAACGTCGAGTAAAAGATAATAATTAAAGCTCTCGCGAAAGATAAATAAAAATAGGTCACGAAAAATATTCATCTGGTAATGAAATTATCATTATTAGATTTAATTTATAAACATTAATAAGACTGAGAAGGAGTAATTGAATTACTATTTTTTAAATTTATATATTCCTCTCGATGCTCTCGAAAGCCGTATATTTGCAATGCGTCGTTTAATCGGAACGATATTCCGATGAACGAACGTTATTAGTTGGCATTAGAGTTGAACCAAACGATATGGAATATGTATTTACTCTGGCACGTTTTATCAGTTCGATGTATTAAATTGTGATCAATTCGTTTCGATTTATATGTTACTCCGCGAGTAAATGAGCGTGTGTGAGGATGGGTGTGTGCAGAATACACAGAGAGAAAGAGAGAGAGAGAGAGAGACTAAGCCGATTATCGATCGTCGAAGGTTCCGATTGAGCTGACGCCGGGAACCCGGGATTCTGTCGATGTTACAGCTTGTGAGGCTACGTTAATTGGCTCCTGAATTACATGGGTATCGTTACGTTCCGTTTTAACATTCTCTCTTTCGTTCTCCCTCAATTTAAAGTTTATGCTGATCATTCTATTTTTATGATGTTTTTATATCAGGACTTCCGGTGCACTAACGAACCATCTTTGCCTTTCGCTGAACCTCTCTTTTTTATTATTATTTCATTCGTTAGATTTTTATTATATTTATATGAATAAATTATTATACATATTTACTTTTCGATATCTCTTTCCAATTACTTTTATTATTATTATCATTCATTGATTATTTTATTTACTGAATTAATTATAATATTTTTTTTATATGAAGATATGAATCAATATGGTAGTAGTAGTGTCTATTGCCCGTGTGTGCCCTTTCGGGTTTTTACATAATTATTAAATATATATTTTCCTCTCGATCTATTTTCCCAATAACGTTTGTTATTATTATGACTTTTTGATAATTTTATCCATGAAATTTATTACAATATTCTTATATTATTTATCATAGTGGAAGTACCAGTGGTCTAATACACAAGCAAATCTCTCTCATCCTGTCGTTTCTCATTTATCTATCATAGTTCCATTATATTTATCATATTTATTAAATGACAGTGTCCGGTGCACTAATGAAAAAATCTCTCTCTCTCTTTTTCTTCGTGCTTCGCGTTTATCGCATATTTTTTATTTGCTATTGACCAATCGCGGTGTTCGGTGCGATGCAATAAAGCTCCGTGTGCGACGATCGATGGATAGCAAATATTGCAGAAACGGTATTTCACGGACCGCCGCCGATGTAACGCTATAAGCTGGCTCATCCACCCCCTCCCCCTCACCTCGCCCCGCTTCCTCTTTTGCTCTCCGCCACGCAGCTTCTCTCTCCATGGCTCTGATTTTTATTTTTCAAATTTTGCACGCTCGACAAGAATTCTTCACCCATGACCGACTCAATCTCGTGTTTTGCATCGAACCATAGAATTATTCCATACAAATACGAAATACGCTGGTATTAATTAAAAAGAGATGATGCCAAAAAAAATTAAAAAAAGTCGAATATGTTTGCGACAGTGGAAAAATAATTAAATGTTAATTAGTTTGAAATGTAATTTAATTAATAACACGTGTCACTGCGACTGTGAAAGGTTTCCATCTGGCGAATTAAAATTTAATTCTCCGCACGTTGCATCGGATTATTCCACTCGCGCGTACATGTACGATGCATTCGTATGTATGTTTTTTTCCACAGTCCGTCAAAGGATACCCAAACGGTTGAAAATTACTATTCCGTTTTTGTTTTTTTTCTTCTTATCATTATCGTGATTAAACGTCGTACGAGCTAATACCGGCGGGATCAAACGAGCGACGATATGTGATAAAGATGAAACAGAAAAGTTGGATGAAAACCGGCGAAAAAAAACAAAGTTAAAAAATTATTAATTCGATGAAATCGATAAAACTTCAATTTTTCGTGGGGATGAAAAAAAATTTGAAACGCAGTTGAATCGTTAATTCGCAACACACGTCACAGAAACGTTAATTCTATAATAATGAGAGAGTAACTAATTTACCGCCGATACTGCTATTGACCTATATATTATTTGTATCTTGTATATCTGTGTATTAGTGTGATATATATGTGAGTCAATCGAGTAATACTCCGTACGAGGTCGAATTACAGAGTGCAGCCGGAAACACCAGATTGGTCATTATAAAAATCCAGTTCTCTCGAGATTTCTTTTACCAATTGACTTTTCATTGAATTTCCGAGTGTTTTTTCTCAATCGACGTTTCGTTTTCCACGACGAGAACGAGATGCGCCGTGATGCCTCGACGTGTATCGACATTCACGTGCGGATATTACGCTCGAGTTGGCCTTCCTCGAGAACTTCGGAATTTGGGTAATGCACGTCGCAACGTTGTATACCACAACTGTATATAATTTAATACAGAACGTGCCATACACAGTCATGTATGTGTATAGGGCATAGAGACGTATGAACCTATATATATGTATATGAGCGAGTACGTGGTCGCAAATGGTCGAGACATTAGTCACCGACAATCATCGGCAGCGAGATGTTGGACGAGCAACGAGGATTATTTATCGTCGTGGCAAACCATCCCCCAATTTCCACAATTCGGACATTTGGCAAATTGGTATTTCACGACAAATTCTGTCCGTTCGAACGACCCACATCGCGGAGTTACAATTTTCGAGAAGCGAATGATCAAAGGAATTTTTTTCCCGCTGATTTTTCGCGGGAGAAACGAATAACACGAAGATTGCTATACGGTGGATGACATTTTTGTTGAAACGCGAGTAAATGAATTTGGTTTTGGACCTACGAGACGAGAATTTTGTTGATCAGAGACACGAATGAATGTAGATAACGAAAATTAATTAAATTTAATTGCACTTTGATTGTAAGATAAATTATACAATTTTATTGTGATTATTCGGGCTCAAGTTTAAATTTTTTTTTTTTTTGGAAATATCATTTATATATTATTATATACTTTTACTGCAGAAGCTATAGTGAGATTTTTTAAAAATATTGTGTATATTATGGTACGATTTTTATTACATTTTTTACCGGTAGCCATTCGGTGAAGACGAGAATGTAATTTTAGGGTTATTAATCTTTCTCTTTCTCGCTTCTCGTGATAAATACCAGGATCAACGCTTCGCGTTCGGGCAATTTCTCCATCGCGCCTGCACAGCTCATTCATAGGAATTACGAGCGAGGGCACGTACCAACCCGGTTTTGATTACGTTAATTCCAACAATGTTGTAGCAAACCGATACGCGACTGACGTATGTGTTTAAATTCAATATTCCATTCCTCTGTTCGTCTCCGCATAGACTAAACTGACCCGGATAACGCAACAGTTAACGATTTATGCGGTTCTTAGAAAGTTAAAAACAAAAGAATCAATTACTCTTATCATTATTGATTGTCGAACAAAGTTGTGCCATAGTTTGGGTAATTCTATAATTTTACAATGCCAATAGCTTTTTAATAGTTGTAAAATAAAACAAGCAAAAGATTACCGAAAATTAAAAAAAAAATTACGTAGTAATTACGATAGTGTAAAATTCCATGGTGCTGAAAATTTTGTAAAAAATTCTGTAAGAAAACAATGGGCAAATTGTCGAAAAATTATTAAAAATTATTCGTATAATTTCATCATTGTATTTTTATAAATTTCCGTAGCAAAAATTTTTTTTCTAAACATTCGATTTTACGTTGCGAAGATTTCGTTGGCAATGAAATCGTTCTCACGGTGGATGGTTCGGACAACTGGAATGAAAATGGCCAGTATGGCAATACGATGAAGATATTCCATTGCGAATTCGGAGAAACGTCCGGATGCAACACCGCCACCACTATTCGTATGCGAGACGAGTCCGAAGGATCTTCTTCTGCTTTCACCGCGATTAAAATAATATTCACACTTCGGTCTCTTGTCTTAGTCACCGTTTTTTTAAAGCTACTTTATTTCTCCGTCCCTCTCTCTCTCGCTCGTTTTCTCTCTTTCTGCATATCTGGGGAAGCCACGTATCTCCCCCGAGATATCTTATCATCCGACCCTTATCGAAATATGATTGTTCAAGCATCCATTTACATATTTTTCTCCAAGTGTCACAACCTTTTTTTTTCGTAACGGCTTAACTATTTATTATATTTATGACATTTTATGACCGAAATGAGTCTTACCGTGTAAGCAATTGTGTTTTCCGGTTGGCACGAACGACTGTGTTTCTTCTCCGCTGAGGTGTTTCCATCTTTGCTCTCGCTGTCGGAATCTGAAAATCAAATTTTTCATCATTCTATTATTCGCAGTTATTTTATTTTATTATATTTCATTTTATTCCATTAAATCTATTTATTCATTCGTCTTATTTCGAATTTCCTCATTAAAAGATGGTCAGAGCCATAAATATTCGCGGATTATACGTAGCTAATTTAGTAATCAACCTAATCATCATCGTATAATTCGGAAAATTGATTTATTTAATTTTATTCAATTTCAATCGATATTATTTATTTATTTATTCATTCGAATCGACATCGAAGAGCACTCAGAGAAATAAATATAATCGGATAATTCACGGTACGATCGATAAGCTCGTGAATCCTTCGAAGAATCGTATCTCGCACGATGATTTCAATCGATAAGTTCAAGAACATCATCGGCCAAGAGGCAGATAAGATTGATAAAAACAAAATCGTCGTCGGGAATCGAAACGTTCGGCACTCGGAACGTTTGCGATGTTTGAGCTTTTGCGAGCTTTCGACCATCATTCTTGCAAGAAGACGTGAAACATTCGCAAAGACAAATTAATAACGAAGCTCTCGTGACGCTTCTGTGCGTTTGCTTCTAAACAAATCGCGAGGGAACTCGCGACGGACGAACGATAATTGTCGACGATCTAAATTGCGGGTCTTGGTCAGGGTCGTTATGCAGTTATGCCCTAACACAACGACGACGGCGACGACAACGACGACGAGGACGAGTGTACTCGCTCGATACAAGATCAAACAACTGCGCAGCTTGTGACAAAACCTAAACCATCGATAATTTTTTCATCCCGTCGTCCGGACGAAACCAAATAAACCGATACATCGACATCAACGACGAAGTAGAGAGACGTTTTTTTTTCTAAGCTCCAGGTCACGATGGTGTGTATTTTGTAGCTACGCTCGTATTAATTTCGGTCATCAATATGTACAGTACGTTTCACAACAACAAATAAGTTGAAGAAAAAAAAACCGAAAAATACGTAGCAATCGTCGATGTCGCTAACTCGCCCTAACACATCGAATTGTCGGTCAACGCATATCGCATTGCCTTGAAACTGATTACGAAAAAAATTGGGCGATCGTATAGTGGATCATGAATTTCTTTTACTTGAAATGTACCTACAATGTTGAGAACAACAATGATTATAATATTGTCGAGCGGTTTTAAAAATTCATCGAAACGATCAATATAAATAGATGAAAGTCCATGAAATTTGATTGATGTGTTAATGCATTACCGCACCTGGCGCTTCGAACAATAATGGATAATACTTTGTCGCTAAATACCTTAGCTGTAAATGCGACGCTAAATAAATGGTATATAAAAAAAAATAATGGATAATCTACGAAATTGATATGCTGGGAATCCCCGCGCCGTCTCAATTGCTCGGTCGACCGCCCTCCCCTCCCCCTCTCTCTACTTGCAATATCGATAAGTTCTATCGTCTGCTATTATAGGGAAATTCCCCAAAAAAAACCCGTCCAGAATTCTCATCAAAATTTGGTGTCGCTTTCGAAGCACGAATCACGAATTTGTGCACATTCGAAATCTAAGCGATAAAAACATGTGAGATCAATTTTTATTTTTATTTTTTGATAGATTTTGTCACGTATGTAGAAATTATTCATTATTTGTTTTTAGGTATTTTTCCTACGTCTAATGTACAGTGTACAGTATTGCAATATTACTCGAACAAACAATCAAATATGTGAACAATTATTTTAGAATATTGGGCGAAAATGTTGTATGCAGATATTTTCGTGAATTCTACGCGTGAAATTCAATTTATATCGACATTTTCGCCACATTATATTAATTACAATGAAATTGATATCTCCGTAAATCCGACAACGAGTCCACTACCAACATTGTCCCCACATTGTATACACACTAATGATTATGACACTTTGTTTACACCTACCGGTATGAGAAATTTCCCCAAAATGCCGAAATACCATTATTTTTCTATAACTTTCCGAGCCTCGCTTTCCCATTCTCGTAAAAACCTTTCCCCCAAAATCTACCGACAACTCGTAAATCAAACGACTCTTATTTCTAAATAAAAAATTAACCAAACGACTCGCATGAAAAATTACAAAAATCCTTTCGTAAATAGAAATAAAAGCAACGACTCTCATTCGCAGATATAATAAATCCCAGAAATAAAATGACCCAATAATTAGCTGGACGAAATACCTGTACTCGGTATACTCGGGGTACTCTGTGTACTCCTTGTACTTTGTGTACTCTTCGTACTCTGTGTACTACGTGTCCTTTGCCGATGAAACTTTGAGGGAATAATCGACGGAGTTTCGCCCTCGACGACGTAAAAAACGACCCAGTCGCGATAATTGTCCTCGTAAATTTCAACGTTGTTGATTATCTCGTAATCGGCAATTACAGAAGCGAATGTTTCGTTTCGCGTTTCGGAATCGAGGGAATTAAATTGATCGTTCGCGGCGTGGTGCGAGGCCACCACGCGTCTCGATTCTCGCACGTGCTTCACCATTGACGCTTGCCGACGAACTGTCGAACCGGGTGACTGACTGATTGTCTCACTGACTGACTTACTGACTGACTGACACGAGTGACCAAGACCAAGTCCGTGCCGAGTCAAACCGAAAGTACCGATTCGACCGAGCCGCTACGATAGCTCGAAGGTAAAGTAGGCGGGGCTGACACGACCGAGACCGTCTGTCATTCGCTCATTACTTTTCCTCGCAAGATTTTGAGCGAATAAACAGTAGAAAAAAAAATTCGAACACACTTGTGTACATAAAACGCGTTTATCGAACATTTTTCGACGCTTTTTCGAAAACAATCATTACAACTTTGCCCTCGTTGGATTCACTCGGTGTTACAAAACAAAAAGTAAAAAAAAAAAAAAAACTTTTGTCCGTGAAACGGGTTCAACAATTCTTCGTGGTTCGTTGAGGACAAGAATACAACGTTTTCTCCGTCGAAATAATTCGGCATTAAGGAATTACCATTAAAAAAATTAAGAAATGAATAAATGATTGAATAAGTGTGAAAATAAAAATGGATTTGGCGATAATGCAGATATATATTTTATGTTTTTCGCTAGACATTTACGAAAACGAAATACGGTAATACGTGGGAGGAGGGGGCGCGCGTCGTTTAATTAATCGGCTTGGTTAATAAAATAATCCTTCGCGGAATCGTCGCGGGAATGCGAGATGCGAAGAGAGCAAAACAGATCGCGGGAGTGAATCGCAGGACTGAACGATGGAAATGAGACGAGCGAGGCTGTTGCATTTGTGATAATCCCGATAGAGAACACGGTATACGTGTGTTTGTGTGTGTGAGTGAGCGAATGCGTGCATATATTGCGGTCGCGTAGCTAACCGAGAGACGACTCTCGTCGACTGGCGACACAAAGTGCGATAAATATCGGCGCATTGACACATAGTTAGCGGGACAGCGGCGAACGACGAACGTGGAATCTTTATTTATTTCATTCTCTTACTGCATCAACGTCCGATGATTTTATTTTAAATTATTTTTTTCCCCATTTTTTTCCGGAAAAGCAGACCGATCGGACCATCGATGATATTTTGTCGGATTTGAATTAACCGAAAAAAGAAGACGAAAAAAAAAATATAATATTATATATTACAAGAAATCGCATGAAATTGAAAAATTTGAAATCTGGGTAACGGAAACGAAATCATTTGAATTACTTGAAATCATAAATGGAATCAGAATATCGATTAATTAATAAATGATACAACAGAGATCAATAAAAATGTTAAGCTAACAAAATCGAGTTATTTTTAAAATTTTTGTATCATATGCAATCTAATGACCTGACCTAATTTCTATCAGACGAAAATATTGTTTAAATTATTCGAAATCATCAGTTGAATTAGTCCGAACCATTTAAAAAAATTATGATGGTAAAATAATATCTAGAATAGTATTAATTGCGAAAAATCTAGTGAAACCTGAAATCTACGTAACGTTAAAGTCATTGGAATTATTTGAAATCATTGATAAAATCGAAATAACAATTAGTTAATAAAGAATAATAAACTGATGGAAGTCTTCGTTCTCCGAAAAGTCTCGATGATCGATCGAGCAATTTGATTGAAAATTCCGTGTTCTTGTCGCGACGGTTTCAGCCGTGGTAAGAAAGGTAATAACGTTGCCGCGAGGGCTATCACGAAATCCATCTTGCCCACGGTCGATTAAAACGAACACGCGGTCGTAGTCGAATCTCATTATCCGCATCAATGGCTAATAATCTCCGCGCGATACGGATCGACATAATTTCATTACCTTCCCTCGACGCCTATCTTTTCAATTATAACAAATTCAATTTAATGAAAAGATATACAAACATTCAAAGATGATGACAATGAATTATATTTTCTTTAGTATCGAACGACGATTGCGGAGTTCATAGATTTTTTACTCAGAAGTTATATTGATTACCTGTATGAATATTGTCCGATTAACGATGGGAAACATTTATTATTATTATTAAAAATAATAAAGAATAAATAGATGACGAAACAAAATTGGCGAACAATGAACGTGAATTTTTGGAGGAAGTAAAAAGCGATAAAAAGTGGGAAGATAGAGAAAAAAAAAGGAATTTCAATAAATTATCCTACAGATTAATTTGAATAATGCTTTTGATTGTCTATCGTCCAAGCAGATCACTCGAATGATACTTCGAACAATAAAAAGTCTTCAACGACTCAAACGCGTCACGAACACAAGTTTTCGTTAATGCCTTTAAACCAAATACTACCGATGGTCGATTAAGTAGTTTCGATTATTCGTTTACCATTACAGTTACATCGCTTGCCGAAGAAACTCGTAACTCCTTCGCGCGCGCTCAAGATTATGGTTTCGGACTCGATCGGTAACACGAAACTGTAAAGCATTTTTCTCGGCCCCGATTCATTCTTCGGACAGAAAACGAGAACGGTCGTCTGCACGTCAGAAATCCGCAGTCAACCGTCCTCGTGTTTTATCCGGGTAATGAACGATGACGGAAAAAAACACTTTCGGAAGTTAAAGCTGTCTCACTCGCACTTGTAGCGAACTAAGAGAGACGGACAACTTGTAGCACATTTTTTTGGTGTCAGTGAGATTTGAAGAACTTTCATCGTAACAATCCGTGACTACTTCGAAGCCACAGAGTCGTCATTTTTTTTTTCCAAGGAGATTTTAGTCCAGTCAGTATAGTTAAAAAGCTAACTATAACTCCAAAACTTGTCAAATTTTTCTGTAAAGTTGCAGTGAGTTGCATAAACGATAAATTCTATTATGCAATGGTTTTAGAGGTTTGCGATTTGTCGAAATTGCAATAAACAAATTTTTTATGTCATTTTTTTAAAATTAATTCGAACATTTTTGCAAATTGAGGGCAACGTTTATTGAGGTATTTTTCACGATTCATCAAATTTGCAACCAATTTATCCTTGAGGTCAGTCTTTGAAGCTCCTCCGACATTTCGCAACAATTTTGACATTTCCATCCACAATTTATTCATAAAACAATTAATTATCAATAAAATGTTCACGTTTGCGAATCTTCAAATGAGTTACAAATCTGATATCACGCAGCTCATAAATACCTCATAAAAATTCATCTTCAATTCGCAGCACTTTGATCATCATTAAAACAGTGTTCATGCTCAATATAATTTTTATTGCTATTTCTTAACACGTTCCCCACTGCCAAGATACTTGCACAATTGAATCTACAATTCTTACGACTCATTCCAGCTCTTCTAGCAATGGAAATAATTTTGAACTTCCGGTTGGATTTCGATTTTTCAATGTAATCTCGGTATCTGGACTATTTTACTCCGACTAACCTCGACACGAACGATATTTATCGACAACCAGCGAAGCCAACTGTGGCAGTGTAAGGACTCTCGTTACATCGAGTGTCGGAGAAACTCGCCGGTATTCCATGTGCGGATCCAGCGTTGCAATAGACGACGTGACGTTTGTCACGATCGCATATTGAGATTGCGTCAACGATAAGAAGAAAAAAAAAAGGAAGACGAAAATAAAGAAATATATTTTTAAACATATAAACACGAAAACGTTTCGTCGACGGTAAGACGGACGGTTTTGGTGATATCAAATGGACTTTTTTATTTTCTTATTTAATTTATCCGAGCGCACGTGTTTGCACCGACTTTGCCGGTTCTCAGCTGTGCGGAAGGCGACAAATGTGACGCTGACAATAATGTTGAAACGCTCCGTCGTGTCAGAGATAACTCTGTGTTTGATATACAGAGAAAAATATTTGACCGAGTGCGCCGAATGTTTGATATATTTCTCATTTATTTCGTAATTCACGTGCGACAACGATTTATGGAGCCGCAGTACGACCTCGATTGAAGAAACACCGGTTCGGCTCGGATCAGACGATCGCCGACAATAATATATATATATATATATATATAATGATATAATACCACGTAATGTAATTAAAAAAATATATACGTTCTTGGAATTATATGTCACGTCAAATTGCGGTCAAACTTTATCATATTATTATATTGATTTATAATATATGAATACATTCATATATCATTTTGAATAATAATGATCATAATAATTATTATAAATTATTAGTCCGATAACAATGAAGAAATAGCCTAAATTATTAATAATCAATATTTATCAATTATTCTTGTTATTAAAAAATAACAACAATAATATAAATAATTAAAAAAAGAAATATGATACAATTTGATGATCGAATTTGACGAGAAATGGCCGTGATGTAGGATTTTAAGAACAATTGTGTTCCTGATAAAGAGCAGTCACGAGATGTGTTTAAAACGACGACGTTACCTTTTGACAATTTGTCGACCGATTCGAATCGGCTTTCGACTTTGCTCCGAAGCGAATCCAAATCGTAGGGCGCTGTGAAACCATGATCCACGCTCCGGCTTTTGCTCCTACGAACAAGAAACAAGAAAAAAACTTTGTTAAAAGCTCGCAATGACAACAAAATGGCTATTGTTTATCGTTGTCGACGATTAAATTCGTTGCGTCTCGAAATAATCGCGTTATTAAAAATTGTCATTATTTTTGTGAATTGCTGGAATAAGTAATAACATTTTTTTAATGATTCAAAGTAGCGATACAAAGTTCTGGATGAGGCAGACATGCCGTGCGAAACAAGAAAAAGAAAAGAGGACAAACGATATTTTATAAAAATCTAAATTAAAACGGTAAGAATTATTTTTGTTGTGAAAAAAAAAAATGATTTCTAAAAAACGTGGTAGGATAGTAAAAACGAATAAATAAATAATGCGAAAAAAACAAAGCCAGGGCCGGGTTACATACCTGAACATAGAGGCTGTAATGAGATTTTCGGTGGACCTCGCATGGGTTACATCCTGCTGGGACATCCGTCTCGACCTAACGCGTAGCAATGGCCAAACCAAGAAACGAAAACAAACAAAAAAGAACAAAAAATAGCAACAAAATAATAATACATGCGAGCAGCCGTGCGTTAAAAATTAAACATTGCGACTAAAAAAACAACAGAAATAACGCTAAAATGATTGATATAAGACCTCAAATTATCTATTGTCATTGGATTATCATAAATTTTTCCAAGTCATCAATCAAACTCCGTTTGATTCATTCCTAATCACACGTGAGCTTTGGTCGGGTTCGATTTGGAGAAGAATAAACGACGTCAGTCATTGGAAAAAAAAAATCCTACTAATATCAATAATAACAACAATGGCGATAATAATGATATAAAAAACAGAAAATAAGAGAGGTGAAGATCCAATCATCTCCCTATCTCGATCGCGTACCGCTAATTGCCAGTAAAACAGTTGACTATGATATAATACGCCGAAGCGTACCATTCGCTCAATTATCTCGATATTAAGGCGATGCGATACATCGAACTGGTCACCATGAGTGCGATTGCGACAGCCTCACGGGCAGTTGCGGTAGAGCGAGAGAGAACGAGAAAAATATCCGACATAACGAGTTAATGCCTTTGTGAAAAAAAAAAAAATTAAAATGAAAACCGTAAGAGGGCAGTGCCTACCCATACGAGGCTGTTGCGTATAAGGCAGCCCGCATGAGACGCTCGCAAAAAAGGCACATAAAAAAAATTTAAAAAAAAGTTTCGTCGTTATGTCTGACCGTAAACGGGACTAACTACTAGCGAACGCGATAGTCCGGAAGCAGAAACGTTACGTACCGGTCGGAACACCCACCGCGGTCTGCGACGATCGGTAATAACCGCTCGGAATGCTCGACGAAGCTTTATTCAACTTTATTATCTAATCCACCGAGCGTGTCAATTACCTTCCATTGTTATTTCTTCGTTTTTTTTTTTTTTTCGTTTATATAGACGTAATCGAGACGACGAAAAATTGTCTGAGCCACAAAACGCAAGCACGTGTGCGTATATATGCACAAGACGGTGCTTTGCCATTGCAATATCTCATAGTCGTATTATCCAACGTTTTACGCGTAACCCAAGGATAAGCGTTTGCTCCGCTGGGAGGCGCGTATATGTATCTGCTGCATTTGAGTGAGTAAACAAATTTTCCAATTTTTTATTTTCGTGCCTCGAGTTTTCCCTCAGCTCTTTATGGATCGTAAAATATTAATTTATTACTGAGAATATATCGATAGCCATTCAATCCATTGCAGGAGAACACTTTGTTTCTTTTCCGCAGAAAAGAAAACTGCGTAATCTTGACAAAAATAATAATTCTCATTATTATTTTTCATTGTTATTTATATTATTACATACATAGTGAGACGAGCGATTCAACCTTGAATAAAAATTTAACACCTTAAGTGAAGTCAAAAGGTCGAATAGATTGGAGTTTCCTGGTCAACTGAGACATTAAAACGAAGTGGGTGAATGAAAGCTGAGAGAAAAACAGCAATCTTACGTTTCCATTCGAAAAAAAAACAATAAAATTAAATTCGAAAGTAATACGAATAATTACATCTTTTTTTATGATTCCAGCGAGGAAGGAATACGAAAATAATAATTGTAAAGATTTTTAGATTATCCGGCAATTGTGGCAAAATCGTTGAGAGAAAAAAAAAAACCGGTTGTATTATTTAAAAAAACCGAAATTAGCGCGTTAAACGAATTTTACTAAACGAGGCGGGTTACGTTACAGGATACGAAAGACTATGATGAGAAGAGTAGGATGGAAGACGCCGCCGGCGGTGGCGGCGGCAGCTACAGCAGCAGGTCCAAAAAAGCAAGAGGTTGCAACTATTACAACGCGATCTTAATTATTCCAACCGCGCTACCCGCAAGCTTTCGTGCACCGCGACGCCTTTTACACGGTTGCTCGAAACCGGCTTCGTTGCACCACGAGTACAGCGCGAGAGCTAGCAAAACGATTCGTCGTTGCTTTTATCATTACGAAATTCTCCGTCGCCTATATATCTTAAGATATATATATATTTTTATCGTTGCAACACAGAGGATTTGAGTGAAATTCGAGTCACGTTGAAATCGGTTATCACGAACGAACTAGATCGACGGCTTGGGGGTTTCTCGTACACGTATTACATATCCGATACGGAGCTACGCGATCCTGAAATATGACGAAACGATCATATACTTCCGGTTTGCGAAATTGTTCGCAGCTGATGATGCGACAATTGACTCGGGGATGATGACAGGTGTCGTCTTTCCTATGAGCGACTGTGTTAACTACTGCCGCATGCAACTCTAACGAAACTATTGAAGTTATTTATTTATTATTATTATTATTATTAATATGATAATAATAATAATAATTATTATTATTAATAATAATAATAATAATAATAATAATTATTATTATTATTATTATTATTATTATTATTATTATTATTATAATAATTATTATTATTATAATATAAAAACAATGATAATATTAATTATTATTATTAATAATAATAATAATTATTATTATTATTCATGCTAATTATTATTATCATTGTTTTTGTTGTTGAACAATAATTTTGGAAAACCGATTAGTTGGATTATTTGATAAAATTGACGGTGAGAAAAAATACGCCCGTGCTTGTCGCGGGAGTCTGCAGGATTTCGTAACGAAGAACAATCTTTATCTAGCTCAAGGCACTGGATCGTGCCATCATCCGCAATCCCGCGATACGGATTATTTGTGCCAACTTGCATCTTCTACTTATTTATTTATTGTTTAATTTTTTTATTTATTTTTCTGTTTTTTATTTCGTACCAAATTAAATTCATGAAAGATGTAACGAGTATCGTATGGTATGGTAAAGTACCAACATGGGCTGTGTCAAAAAAAAAAGAGGAGGAGGTATCGTAATAATATAATAACCCACTGTTCGTAATCTCGGTTGGGAGCTAAGTTTTGCTTGGCATTGACACGGAGTGGCAAGCACAACACGTGCGCCATTGCGTGGGCGATCGTTCGCGAGTCCACAATACACGGCTCGGACAATTTTCACGCGGCCTTCCATGACTTTTAATTACGCCACAACGATGTATAAATAATATTCAATGAGAATCGCGAAATGCCATTGACTCGATTGGAAACGAACTACAAGGAGCAAGTTCAAACTAATTTTTTTTAATTTATTTATTCATCTATTCAGTAATTTATTAATTCAATTATTTCTCTATTTTTATATTTATATATTCGTTTATTTTGAAATTGATTAGTCAATTGATTAATTATTTGATTAATTTTTTTTATGGGCTAGTCCTTATCCATCGTTGCACGTGCAGCGATGCCGCTCATCGTCGTCGGCGTCTTTATATAGTCAACCTAGAGTTTCGAAATCATTTTTCTTTCCCACTTATTTTTCTCTCGAGCGCGGGTGCGAAACTTATCCCGTCGTTGTACTCGCGGGTTACGACCGAAGACCGAAATTTTTCGTTTGTTTGTTTGAGTGACAGCTCGTTCGTTGAAACAACTTTCGTCGCGTTGCGCTATCGGGACTCGTTCTCGGTTGAAGTTGCGGCAACCTGCGACGTGACGATTTCCATTTAACTTCGGCTTCAACGCCGAGAACAGTCACTCATCGCCGTAGTAACATCCGACTGTGCGCGCTTCATTACATTCGTCAAAATCGTCCGAGGAAGCCAAAATTCATTAATAATCCCACTTTCAACGATAATGTTTTGACGGTGAATGAATGAAGCAATAATAATAATAAAGAGGTGACAATTTGCTGAATTTTACTTTCCATCTCCTTCCAAATTTTAATAATTATCATGTTAGAACGTTATAAATAATTTATTAATTATCATAAAGCATTATTATTATTATTATTCAAAAAGAATGAACCATGAAAAAATTAATAAATGTAATAATAATAATTTATATGAATTAATAAATTTATCCTTTTTTTTCTTTCTAGGAATAATAATAATAATAATTATATTTCAAAGGTATGTTGAAATTTCGAGGATAAAAAAAATATATTCCGTTGCTCCCGCGTTAACGAGTCGAGCCGTTAGCGCCGCAAAAAGCCTCTCGACCCTCCATCCAGTCTCGCTTACGACGACTTGGAACTCTGCAGCCGCGGCGACGAGCTCACATTTTTAAAAAATATATAATTCAACCCCGAGACACGCTCGTCGTCACTCTAATGAGCAAACCAGATGGGAATGTTCACCTATTTTTTTTTTTATTCTTGTTTTGGTTTTATTAATTCGTAACGCTTACTGGCGCGTAGTCTCGTTGAAAAAAAAGGAAAAAAAATTATTTATTTATTAAATGCAATTGTGAATATATAATTTAAACAGGTTAGCTTTATTTTTGAGTTAAAAGAACGCCGATATTGAAAAGAAGTTATTTCCGTTTGATTCGATTTTTTTTTTCAGAACAAATATTATAATTACACTCATATAATTTTAATTGAAAAATAAATATACATGCCGCGTCTTGCATTCGTGTAAACTAAATTTTTGTAGAGTTTTTTCGATATATTTGATATATTCGTACTCTGTACCAACTCGCGGTTATTCGTACCATCGACGGTCGTACAACTGAGAAATATGAGAGAAGGCACGGAAATTTCAATAATAATAATGATGATAATGATAATACTCATATAGCATAGAATTCTTGTTAGGTCATCGACTGACGAGAACGTCCCGAGAGCATTCGAGTCTCGCAAACTGTGTTGATCCTGCGGCTACAAGGTAACGGGCACGTCTTATGTCCGTTCATCTCCGAGCGACGTTTAATTAACGAAATAACAACTCGAATTAATTCCGAGTAAGTTTCGAATGATGACGTTTAATTATTTTGCAGAAATTACTTCGAAAAAGTATTTATTCAGGACGAATGTACGGCCGTAATTGTAATAGAATTTTTCGAAATCTTTCCACTTTTTTCGTTCCATCGTGTGTAACCTCTATTTTTTTTTCTACGCTCTCGTCGCATAGAAAATATGAAAAAGAGAAAGTATCGCAATAAAAAAGAAAAGCAATTAAGTTTCTATATAAATACATAATTTCTGGATTCTACATCTTAATTAATTAAAAAGCATTCACTCATTCATTCCAGTTTTACTGCCTATCAAATGCTGAGTAAAGAAATTGAGGTTTCGATCTTAGATGTATAAAACATAATTTTGGCATATGAACTGAATAATAATAATTATAATAACATCGTCCAACCGTTATTTGAGGATTAAAATTAAATCAATTTCCACGTGTCTGACCAAACTGCCTTTATTCCACTGATGCGAATAATTCAAATAAAAAATAATTAGAAATCGGATTTAATTCGTCGAATACATATTGCCCAACAGTACGGACGATTGTCACGGACGATTGACGATGATGGACACGGATGGGGGTAAAATGGCCCGAGGCGAGCAAGACAGAGGCGAAATAGGCAAAACTTGTTATTTGGGTCCTCGCCTTGATTTCCGGTACCCATTCTTCAAAACGATTCTCCAATTCGTATATTATACGCGTCCGGCCAACGTTTTTTTTTTGTTCAGTGACCTCGCGGGATTCCAAACGCACGCCTGCTATTACATCCAAATTCACGAGCCAAAACATAAGCTGACAAATCCGGACGACGATGGTCGGTGACGTCTCATTGAACCCAAACGAGTGAAAAATGACGCACGAAGGACCACCGGACAACGTAATTGCGACGAATTGACGCAATAGAAAAGAAATTTACAAACATCCTTCTCCCTCTCTTCGATGTTTATTACGTTCCCATAGTTTATTCCATTGTTTTTATGTTATTCATTTATTATTATCTGAAATTGTTTTATGTATTTATTTTGAAAGATGGACAAACATCCTCTTCCCTTTCTCGATTTATTGGCATTTGGATGGGCAAAGAAGCGAATGAAAAATAACGAAGATTATTTTGACGAGTTTGCGATTGAATTTCGGTGATACTCCAAGGGAGTGAAAGTTAGCGGGTTGCGAGGGCCCGAAGGGCTCGAAGGACCACGTAGCGGAGAAGAGGCGGAAGCAGGGGAAGTTTCGATTGTGTTACGTTTAATCGAATTATCATATTATCCCCTGAGGCAATGAACTACCGACGTGCTCGCGGTATTCTATGCGTACATGTAGAGCAAGACGGGGTAGAATGGCATACCCCAAGAAAAAAATATCTCCAGATAGCTCGAGATATCAAATATTAAATAGAATTTTAAAAAATGGTCGTGATGTTCTTTGATTGGAAAAGTAAATGCATTTTCGCTTACTCATGGTATTTTTGTATTTGCTTAGAAGAAAATTCATATACGCGACCTCATTGCCGGTACATGATTTGAAAAAATATAATTTGAAGACGATGAATAACTACAACAGAAAAATAACAATTTACTCAGAATCTCTAGGTTATTTAGTTTATTCAAGTTATCTAACGTAAAACCATGTTTTTTTCTGAGATATCCCATTTCGCCCCATTTCTGATTCGCACGCGCCTATCCCGTTTTGCCCCAGTCTCGAGATTTTTCCCGAGATATCCTAATCGAAAGCTCATATAACGCGCGAGAAAACCGGAAACCATCGCACGAACCCATTTGAGAAAAAAAAGAACAAAAAAAACCCAGCAAACAAACGAAAACCGTACAAACGTCAATGTACGATAATCGGTACGAGCAATCGAGTTCGAAGACGACATTCCATGAACGGGTCTTTGACTCGACAATAATCTTCTTGTATTGCAAATGGCATAGTCTTTTTTGTAGCTTTGTAGTTTCCTGCTTTTTTTCTTTCTATTTCTCCTTATTCGTTAAATCAACGCCCCCCCCCCCCCTGTTTCCACCTTCCGCGCTACTACGTACAACTATAAAACTCATACACGTCAAGTACGATCGAGAACGTTTTGTCGAGCCACACCCTGGTCTGACTATACGCGTACAGATAACCCACCGACCATTCCTTTTCATTCGAGAGCATCCAGAGGTGGTCACTCCCGGATATCCAACGCCATTCTGTACCACACACACACACATACACATTGCGCACCATCCGGTTCAATCGATCATCGTCCAACAATTTACTCCAATGTAGCAGCTACGATTTTTTATCATTCACACGACAAGGAATATGCTCTCGGTTGAATCAATATTATATACCATATATTTTATATTGTAAAACTTTATATCATTACGACAAATGAAAATGATGTGAATTACACATTATATTATTTATTTATGGACTGTGCCAGCCTGCATCGCCGAATAATTTACTTCAATATATCAACTATGCTTTTTTATCATTCATACGCAAACAAATATTCCCACTGTATTGATATTGTATATAATATATTTTATACCACGAAACTTTGTGGTATTATCGATAAATATAAATTATGAGAATTTTACGTGATATTATTGTTTTTATGAACTGTATCAGACTGCAGAGTCAATGAATTTATGTCAATATAGGACCAAGACCTTTTATTATGCGCGCAAACGTGAATATTCTCATTGTTTAATCAATAATATTTGATTCTTAATAATAACTAAAGTCAATACAAAAATGTTTTCATTCCAACAATACGGCGCAATTTTTCTGGGTTCGAGACTTCTTTCAATTGCGTTTGACACGAGACATCTTCGCGATAATTATTTCAACGATCGTTTGTATTATTACAAATTAAATTCAGTTGCGTCAACTTTGCGATCATGCTCGACTCTCTTCACCTTTTTTTTGTTACTCGTTTAATGTAAAATCTTCCACAGCGCGAAATAGCTCACACGCATAATGAATGTACGATATAATTATGATGATCATGAATATTCAAGCTCATTTGTTAACACCTTGCGACGTATTCGACTGTCGGTGAAAATTGAATACTAGAGCGAAGCATCCGTCAACGTCGTCGTCTTAACTGCGGTAACCCAATACAGGTGTAGAAACAGTCTGAGAGGGAGGGAGAGAGTTGACCTAAATCCGAATGACAATTTCAGTTAATCGACCAAAATTGTCGAATTTACATGTCGGTCATAAGCGTGGCTCAAATGCGTAAAATCATCGTCGTTTGGTTGAAAAAAATATGATATAACAAAAATAATAAATTAAATAATTAAAAGAATGATAATAATCGTATAAAACTGTGAAGAATGTCCCTCTATCCAGTCAGCTATCTTTCCAATCGACTCGGAATAATGCTAAACAATTTTTATCATAACGTACGTATAATTAAATGCGTAGCATAGGCGATAACAGATTTTTCTGTTCACTCATCCATGTAATTTAAAGACCGAACAGTAGGTGCTACGTTTAAAGATCCAAAGCTTCAATTTCAATACGTTTTTTACTTCGCGTTATTTTTTATACACATTTTTTGAAATTATTGGGAATCGATTTCATAATACAAATTGATGAAAAACGTTGATAATGGAATGAGCAATCGTCGTAAGTACGTACGATATGCATGTAGGATACGTCGACCGACGGATCACGTAATAATAAGACGGACGACAACATTTTGCCGGCAGGTGTGCCATCTGCTGTCAAGGTCCGTCGGGAATTGGCAAATGCGATTCACGTGCATCGGTAACAGAAGCATAAAGAGAAACAGCTGGAACGCCAATGGTTCTCGTCATTAACGATGCTTAAACGGCTCGGCAAGGGTTGATCAAGGAGGGGGGGGGGGGGGGGGGGGGCATCGATCAAGCATACTCGTGCAGTTGGTGTCCACAAAAAAAAATAGACCACGCTGTGTTGCAATTGCAGATACGACAGAGTGAAAGAAAAAAAGTAATTTCATTCATTCGTTAATTTGAATTTCGTGACGCAAACCATTCGTTCAATACAAATGCGTTACAGAAAAGTAGGACGGATTCAAACCATCGTCGTGTGGTAGAAATTGGCCAACGACAACTGAGACCGCTTGTCGCAATTAATTTCAACGTCCGCGTTTGTGGTGACGTTTTGGCCCGGTGTCCACGCATAATCGTCGTCCGAGGAAGATTTTATTAAAATCGCGAAAACGACTGATCTGTAGATTGGATATTGAGCGGAATGAAACGGATTTGGCAAGTGAGCTCGTGGCTTGACATTTTCGACGTGACCGTCAACAGGAATATGTGAATTATCGTGGAAAACGAGAGATTATTCGTGGATTCGATATCCAGAATAGCGGATTTTCACGAAGAAGTGATTTATCGAAAAATGTATCATCATTATTATGTATAATATGATATCATATAATTTTATGGAGTGTACTACAGATATTCTTACTGTTAATTTGAGTACTCACATTTTTACTAGTTTCATTATTTCCTTACCAACTTTGGACGAATAAGAGACTAATGACAATAATCGGCACCTGTCGATGTCTCGGGAGAAATATGATGATAAATATTTAACAGCACATATAAGTGCATTTAAAATACCTTTTCCAATTGATTAATTATTATCTATCGGGCCAAAAAAATTTTCTAAAAATAAAAAAATGTAAAATAACGTAAACTATTTAGTAATAATAAATTGTGATATAATAAGAAACCATTTGTTCGCCATTTTCTACTTTATTTGTCGGGAAACTTAGCCGATGTCGAAAATAAGAAAACAACAATTACATGACGAATCATTGCTACAAAAGTATGTAATTTACTCGATATATTTTAACCGACAAAACCTTTTAGATCGAAGCTATTGCAGCAGCTTCGCACGGATTGACCAAGTGCCAGCCGAGCCGCGATGCTCGATAAAGTTTAAAAACATTCTGGAGGCTCTAAGTCTGAAAGAATCAGGTTTTAGACGTAACCCGAAGCGCCGACCGCGCTCGAACGTTCGACCACGGTGGGACACGTAATAACGCTCGAATGAATTGCGGAAGACATTGTCGTGTTGCACCATTTGTTCCCGGTTATTGCAAAACAACGATGGAAATACCGATATTTTACTGTATAAGGAAACGTAGAATACGCGGAATGCAATGATGCCGTTTTACGATGAAAAAAAATTAACATTGAGAATAAGAAAAAATTATTGAATCAGATGAGGAAACGAAATTTCGTATGAATGTTCCGTTCAAAAAATTGTTATTTCTAAAAACTGACCCTGAAAACTCTAAGTCGATGCTACTCGACAACTGAAAACTCTCTAAAAGAATGAATGATAACAATAGATATGAAAACGTTATTAATTATGTTGTAACTATAATTATAATTACAATCTGCTGTTAGAATAATGAGTAATGAGAATTAGAATCACTATTTATCGTTATCTATATTATTAGTATCATTATTATTATTATCATAGATCAGAAATGACGGCCCAGAAATAAACGAACAACATAAGACGTTGCGAAAGATCAGTTTACTGGCTCGAGAAACTAAAAATCGAGGGAGCAAAAACGACAACGAATCTACGTGCGTAAAAACGTCACTCGAAGTCGGATATTTCGAGAATGTTTTCGAATGATATTTGAGGTTTAACCACGTGTTTGTAACAACCGCTGCTGATGAGTAACCAATTATCAATTGACCCACTCTCCGTTTTTCCAACGGAAAATCATTCCATCAATTTTATCTTACGACCATGTCGAATTTCGTCATCAAGTTTTAAAAATAAAAATCTCTTTTTTTTTCTTCCGATAAATTTATTTGGCCGGAAATGAATTTGGTTGACGTTGGGACATCGCACCCGGACAACACAAGTCGTAACGTCATTGCTCGAATTGTACACGTCACGAATTTAAAGAACTCGAAGCGGCGGCCTCGCATGATCTTTTCGAGTCTCGAATCTGTTGGCTCCGACGGTTCGGTAAACGCACGGTATTTATGACGAGATATATTCCGTCGGACAAGTAACCGGTTATTACCTTCCGGAAATCCCTCGCAACGCTTCTTTCGATTATATCGAGCTGTATCGTGTACCTGCACTCACGTATGCACTTACACACGCACACACATAACGCACCCACACCCACACGCACAGAGAGGGGCATGGAGATATGCGCGGCATGCATGGCTCGAATGCGGCATATTATGCATATATGGATATATATGCATACATGTATATATGTATATGCGCAGGATCACGGCGATCATCGTCGTTCGCGTATGAGTCACTTGGAAAATTCGTTTCGATTGAATTAATCTAATGACCGTTGAACGGTATTCCTCATTCACGTTTACGTCGTATCGGTTTTTCCTTTATTCAACGCTTTTTTATTTTTTCAATCTTTTCTCTTTTAAGCGAATGTAACGACTAAAGTTCTCGGGGTCAATGCTTGTGAGAATCAGTTGGACTCGATGGACGATAAAAATCGTGAATGTATTATCGATCGAAGAATCGCTGTAATGCTCCCGTTATCAGGCCAAAAAAAATGCAATAAATACTTTTCTCTTCATATATATATATATATTTTTAATTCTAGGTAACTTCGAAAAGTACCATTCCCTCAAAATTCGACAAATTAATCTCGTCCAATAATAATAAGAAAAATAAAAATAATAATAATAATCGTTCGACGATAATAAATGCATGATTTTCTTTTAATAAGAACTATTACTATCATTATTGTTATTTTATTTATTCCCCGAAATGATGAATTTTAAAGAAATCAAGTGATTGTCGGTGTTGAATCAAAAGATTCATCATTGTCATGAGATAGGTTGAACGTGGACCCCCCGGTGATTAATTTTAACTTCCATGCACCGCGATGCAACGCATTGTGCAGTTGACTGTGCGGGTAACACAGGCGTCGTTACGGTCGCGCGGAGCGGTCGCCGAGGTCGGCGACCCGATCCCTCAGCGCGAGTCTCGTGCTCGAGTGGGTCCCGTCGTCGTCGTCGTCGTTGTCGTTGTCGAAGAGCGTTGAACGAACGTGCCAGGACTTTGCACACTTGACGGCATCGCGTCCTAAAGACACGGGGGAGGGCGGGGGGGAGGCACGCCGTGAAACCGAGCAACGAGAGCGAATCGGACAAAAAAAAAAGTTCCGAGAGAAATTTTCACTCTCACCAGAGAAAAATTCAAAACGTTATTTGGTTTTTTTTTCGTTTGTATATTTCTTTGATAGTTTTTTTCTAGCACTATTTTCTGTTAACCGGCAAAATTGAACGAACCAAAAAGATGTTCAGTTATGGACTAACTTTCGAATGATTATCAATGCGTTTTGATCGAATATCCAATAAAGATGAGCGACGCCTTTGTGGATGCATTAGTCACGCCGGATAGGCCGAGGAAAATTCTTCGGCGTAGACGAAATCGACGTCTTTTGTTTTTCATTACACGGCTCGCACGAAGCCACGACCATAATGGTCATCGGCGACGCAAGTTTTTTTTTCTTTCTTTCTTCTTCTTTTTTTTTTGTTTTTTTTTTTATTATCATGCCACAAACGTTTCTGCATAATACGCGTACGTTGTGAGAATTTTTAAAACACCGCGCAACTTCCGGCGTGTGCGTTGAAAGACAAAGACGCGAGACGACGAAGAAGAAGCTCGCTGACCGTGAAATGTATCGGAACACGAATAAATCGGAAATTAAATCAAGTATATAAATAAAAATAATATTCGAGGGACTATTTGGAAAGTTTTTTTTTAGTCTATACATTTTTTTCTTGGTGTGGGGAATAATTTTGAACTAAATTTCGGAATAATGAGCTAGATGTAGTCCTCACGAGTGAGATTTTGAGAGCCCGGAAGGACATAGAGAGGAGAGAAATGAAAAATTGAAAAAATAAAAATCTATAATTGCAAAACGATTGGTGATAGAATAAAACTGAAAGTTTTGTGTTAAAATTAAACCAAAGACTCATGAACAGTTACGAAATTGTAGGAATAACAGAAATGAGGAAAGACTCAGTACCAGGATGAGAAATAATAATTGAATGCAAAAAAATAATAACAATAATTCCGAAAGAGACAAAGAGAAAATCGCCAGTCGATTAAATTACAGCCAATTCACTCCAATCGTTTTGTTTGCATCGCGCGACTAGTCTAACGATATTCATGGAAAATCTGCATTACCGACGGGGGTCAATACCGGGTCAAATCCACGACCAAGATGATTCAATTGTCCTCCCCAACCCGAAAAATTGAGAAAAAAAATCAAAGAAAAATGAAGAATGCAGAAAAAAATGACCTAGATAACCTTAAAAAAAGAGAGCAGAAAAAAAGGAAACCGAATTGAACACCATTGGGGCTTGGAAAAAATACGAGGATCACGTAGATACGTACAGTACGCAACAAGACACTGGCGCCCATAGTCTACGAGCTGCCATTAGAAAAGTGGAACATAGTTGATTGGCGTGCCGAGACTCCGACGCGAGTCAAACGTTAAAAGAAAAAAAAAGATTACAACAAAAAAAAATCAACGCATCGAAGGAAAGTACGAAACCGACGTTTGAATGTCGAAAGAGACGAAGAAAGAAAACGCGGGATGAGAATAAACGCTTGACGAACGAGATGGTCGATATGGCCGAGCGTAATCTATAATGAAAGATGTGGAGTACCGAGTTGTTATCGCCAAGGTTAGCGATTATTGCGTTTTAAACGTAGCAAACGTATATATGTGTATATAATGTGGCTGGAGCTGCTTGCAAGCACGATACCCGTCTTTCTCTATCTGTACGTCGTTTCTGTGTTGTTGCCAAACGAATATCATTGGCAAACTGAATATCATAGATGCTCAAACCAATCAAGCAATTGTCTGGCATTTGCAGTGGCAGTAGAAGCAGCCGCAGCGGCAGTCGCAGTGAAAACCATGCGTAATAGCCGAACGAACGAAGCACACGCCAGCCTGTTGCTATCGCAAAGTGGAAGCTATGACTTACGCTAGAGTTGTGTGGTTATAGATTAGGATGGTTCTCATTTGGGTCACTTCCGAATTTTCGTTGCAACAACGTCTGAATAGTCTCCAAACATTTTTTTTCAAAATGTTAAGCCTAATTTGACGTTTATAGTTAAACTCTTACGACGCGCTGATTCGGGGTGAAGTTTCCTGTTTAAAGTGGATGCAATTGTTCTATTTTTAGATAATTGGCGGGGCGACTAATTATTCCGGGGAAAATCTAATAGCGCATCGAGTTGACGATTATGAGGCCTTCATTGACGGACAAACAATATACATAAATGGGTCATCTGATGCCACGTTTACACCGTTCCTCTGACGATTGTCATCTAGTTGATTCGACTTGTTCTGAAGTAACTAGGAGGATAGGAATATTGAAGAGTCCCAGGGCCCCACATTGATCGTGGTTGTTGGAGAAGGGTATGTAGGGTGTTTCACGGGGTGGGATCCCAGTTCCCACAAATATTGAAAATTAACGTGGCACGCGATGACCCATATATGTGTATTTTTCTCGTCAAAGTAGGGTTCATACGCGTTCATTTCATATGGTAATGACATTTTACCAGAAACAATTGGTCATTTCGCCGATACGATGACTAAAAAATTGGAAAATTGTACCCTTCTTAAACTGGGAAATAATCGAGACCTAATCAATAAAAATTCGAAAATGACCCAAATAAGAACCACCGTAATATATAACCCCACGTATTTACGAAGTAACGCAAACTGGTAACGACGCCATGGACGTCGACGTCTGTCACAACAAACAGAACGAACAAAAGAATTAAAAGAAATAACGCACGAGTAGCTAGGTAGCTTGGGATTTAGGCCGCAAACGGGTGAACTACAACCGATAGACGGCGCTGACGGCCTGGTTCGGACGATGCGCTCGAGAGACAAAATACGGGGCGTTCTCATCGCCCAACGATACCCATACAGTTATGAAACAGATCCTGGGACGTACACACACGTTTATATATATTTATGTCAACGCCATAATGCGAACCAATTGACTCAAGGTCTCGAAGCCTCGAAGCCTGCGCCATCAATCGTGTCGCAAAGAACAACCGATACGGGAACGTGTAACGACGGATACGATGGAGCAATAAAATCGAACGAACTTTGTGTTCTGGCACTTTAGAGAAATACCATTTTCTAGTGTAAAATCAAGTTATTTAGGACGAACACGATTTAGCAATTAAGCGAAAGAAACTTTGTGTTGTAGCACGTTAAATCGAGACCATTTTAGTGTAAAATGCGTGTAATTGAAATTTCTGTCGAAGATGATCAGCTGAGGAAGGAGTTGAAGGGATATTTTATGGGCATGGGTTGGACGTTTAATCAGAAGGGTAACTTTTCTCATAAAAATCTCATGTTTGATACTTCTAACGCAAAAAAAAAAAGACAATTCACGTGAATCAGCGATTTTCAGGGCCGTCGCACTAAAATGGTCCCGCAAATAAATTATTCATAAGATCGGAAGATTTCGAAACCCTCCATCTTTTCTCTCCCGAAGAATTCAACGAGACCGAAGAAAAAGAAGACTAATTTATACTTAAAAGAATAGTAATAATGAATTAATAAAATAAAATAACCCAAAACGAAACAAAAGAAAATGGCGCCTTATAATGTACCTGGAAACGGAATCCGGAACAAAAATGTTCCACCACGATAGTCTCTTCTGTCTCGAATTGTTGTAGATTGCTTCGTTGCTTCCGGTTTCCGTCGAAACACCGGCAACGCCCTTGCGTCTCTTTCTATCCGATTTCGGTGGTTTCGCGAGAGGATGCCAAGATTTGCGTCTGCCTTTTTTCGTCGCAATTTCCATTTCGTCACGGCCAAACGTTTCACCGGACGTTACATTGATATTCTCCTCCGTTAGATCGTTCGACACGTAAAAAACGGATCCCCGTCTGTTGCCGTCGCTTCCGCGTCTTTTGTCATCCATTTTGGATTTTGAATTTTCCCGATCGCCATTTTCCTTTTCCTCGAATATGCTCGAGCGACGGGCGCGTTGGAAAAGACTGTCCCGACGGGCTCGAAGATCCTCGAGGACGCTGTGTCTTCGGGGTTTAGTTTCGCGCAACATTCGCGGACTCAATTCGATGCTTCCGGTTCGTCCGATGCTCGATGAAGATTCACCGACGAGGGCCGGGATGGAATTGGTCGAGGCGAATTTCGACGGTCCCGGGGCGGTCGAACCGTTACCACGATTCTCGGTTATGTACATCGCGCTTGACATCATCGATATCCTTCGATTTATTTTATATCAAATCTCGATCAATCTCTAATCAAATCAAATTTCACGAATCATCGTTGAAGCTTCTCATTCCATGAAAATTCATTCAACGCTATGGGGTTGATCGTATCAACGAAAAAAAATAGTCACACCGCAAGAAAAAAGGAAGAGAAATGGATTTTGAAAAGACAAAATGGCGAACAACAAAAAAATAAGAGAATTATGGTAACGACCGGGAGGAAGTTGAGATTAATGCGCGTTCGGTATAAGACAACGGCGCACCCGTTGGCTAGGCTATGGGCTCGTTTGGTATAGCTTGTGTGTATGCGCCTGTGAGCACCGTGTTAATCCAGGTGAAAGCCAACCGCCGCCACCGCCGTTACCGCCGCTGCTACAAGTACACCACGACAGCTTTTTTTACGCACACACAGCGCGGAAAGGGGAGACGGAGGGAGTCTATAGGCGACCGCCTTTTCCACTGTGTACGCGCGGTTGCGGTTGCCGATCCTTGCGATGCTCGACCGAGTCTCTCGGGCTCCGATTCTCACCTTCCGAGTCTCGTGAATCCCTCGAATGGCGAACCGATATTTCAATATTTGGATTATATTATTCGTTTTCAACTTTATCTCGATTAATCGGCACTTATCTACGATCAATCGGTTTGCATGGATTATTTTTTTCTTTTTTTTCGTTTATTTTATTGTAATTTATTCCGTTTTATTTTGACTTTTTAATGTATTTTCAATTTTTTTTTCTAATGTTATTTTTAATTGCTCATTTCCGTCGTTCACGATGAGAATACGTGGATGTCGTAACTAACGAGTATTTCCGGTTTTGAAACTTGCCCAGCAACGTCTTTCTTTCGTTTCCGGTTTTCGCGATCGATCTTATCGGGATAAATCGTGGTCGACGGTGTCCAGAAATTTCCACGATGGATCGTACAACATTGAATTGGCGATTCGCAGCTTCGATCAGAAAGGATTTCATGAAATCTCGTCGATCGTCAACGACATCCGCAAAGTTCTTCCGTACGCAAAATGTTCATCCCACGCTCGTGTCGTTGGGGCGAATTATCGTTTGCTCACGCGATTGTCCCGCAACCCCGTGAAACACGTTTTTGATTCGAAAAAAAACAAACAAACAAAAAACGAAAAAAAATCTCCAGGCGTAAGATGTTAAAAACCTGCGCGCGTCCCGGTCGGACGTCCTTCCCGGACGTTGTCCGAAGATCACCCGCGGCTGCGTCCCGACACTTCCTCAACTCCTTTTTCTCTCAATTATATTCTCAATTACCAAAAAAACACAATTATCTATCCTAATTTAATCAAAACAATTATTTCTTCTTAAATTTATTTACTCCAAATTTTTTCGTCATCGACGAAACAACAAAAATTACAAAATAAAAATAAAACGCGAGATAAATTTCGTAAATCTTTTTTCTTTTTCGTTCACTTTGATCGTTATGTACTGGATTAGCACTCGTGTGTGTGTGTGTGTGTGTTTGTGTAACGGCGAGTCCGCGGGTTTGCGCGACAAGAGAAACGATCTCGATGGAGGCTCAGCCGACACTGGCAACTTTCCTCGAGAGGCTCGCGCGAGTCGCGCGAGTTGTGCGAGTCGTTCGGTTCCGTTCCCTCGGATCCGTGCAACCACCGCACCGGGGCTCGCTTTATAACCCAAGCCACACGGTTGTTCCGAGCCAAACCAAACCAAACCGTGATCCTCGTGCGGGACAACGCGAAGAGACCGCCCGGCCCTAACCACTGCCGAGGGGGCCCCCGCAACGGGGGACTATCGCGCTCCCTTCGACGTTTATTCGTACAAACGCTATTTTTTTTCTTCTCTCTTATTTTCCTTTGTACGAAATTTCATTTGTCTTTTTTTCTTGAGTTCGATCGTAGCGGTTGAAACGTGGTCAACGACGCGAGGGAGTAAAACACCGAAGCGGTGAAATGACACACCGGGACGGCACGGTTGCGTCGTGCCGACCTTGGCGAGGCCGAACCCGAAGGGAGAAGGCGTGTGTGGATGCGTGGGCGCGAGTTCTGTCCCCGATTCTATTTAATTTCTCTTCATGATTTTTTTTTTTTTAATTTCATAAACGCCGTCTCATAGCTTCCACGGGGGTTTTCCCGAATCAATCTTATGCTCGTTCGAGGGTATTACCCAATTTCGCAATCGTCACTGTTTAATCCAACAAGCGTTTTGATTATAGTATCGATAACCAAAAAGGAAAGAATTTATTATAATTGTAAAAAAATTTTAATATTCAATATCGAAACTTTTTTGTCACTGACGAAACCACGAAAATTACAAAATAATTACAATAGATCGAAAAGTTATTTTTTCTGCTCTCTCTCTTTCTCTCATTCGTATTCAATTTCGGTCGAGATTTTCCAACCACCCCGTGGACGCCGAATTTCATCGAACTCCGAAGAATTCGAGTGGGAAGCAACGCGAGATCGTCGAGCATCATCCCGCGAAGCAGAGGAAGCAGCTGCATACGAGGCGTGTCCGGGATGACGCTGGGTGCATCGGCCATCCGGTCGACCTTGAACAACGACGATGTTCTCTTCTCGGGCGATGGCGACGCGTACTTCGCGCCGACAAAATTTTTTTTTCACGACCGTTGACGAGGGTAAGAAACGCGGGGAAGAATGTCGAGAGGGAGCGCGGGGGTTGTTGCAGGATATTCTTAAATCCGCTTGCTTTGTACTTTTACACGATCGTTGCTCTCGGCCGAGCGAGCCGGTTGCCGGTCGTCGTTGGTTCTCGCGTCTTCGACCAATATCCACGTATGTGCGAAACACGCGACTCGAACGAGAGACTCCGGGTGTCCGCACGTGAGAGAACGAGTCGCGATAACGATATCATACGTACCCCGTCGGTCTCGTACAACGAGACTCGTGCAATCAGAACAGCGA
The DNA here is from genome assembly GCA_963971145.1 of Sussaba pulchella. Lineage (NCBI taxonomy): Eukaryota > Metazoa > Arthropoda > Insecta > Hymenoptera > Ichneumonidae > Sussaba > Sussaba pulchella. Next base: position 21,284,051 of record OZ020165.1, read on the forward strand.
GTCAACGAGCGTTATAAAAGAGAGAGAGAGAGAGAAAAAAAACAACAACATTGAATTTGATTATACGGCAGCTCGTAGAGATAATACGCGTGTATGCGTGAGTGTGTGGGTGTGAACCTGCGTGTTTGTAATGCGTGTTTGTACCACGGTAGACGCGATATTATCGATGAGTAGTATTTTTATTTTTCTACGACGATTGGAGATATGCTATGCCGATTTTGAGATTATTTCATTGACATTGATTTTCATTATTATCATTATTATTATTATTATTGGTAACAATTAGACATTCCATTTAAAAAAATCGATTGATCAACAATAAATCGTCAATTAGATAATCGATTCATTTAGGTCAATATATTTCTCATTTAATTCAATTTCTTTTCATTATGATTATTGTTATTATTATTATTATTTACCGATTGTCGTGTGCTACTGCTCACAGAAGACGTGCGAGTTGGCTTCTCTGCCATCTTGTTCTAGATGTTGGCTAAACTAAATTCGCATCGACTGAATCTCGTAGAAGCACACACATTCACTTGCGTACATTTATCCCGCAGTTCTATCACGTTTTCGGCTTACGGTAAATCCTGACGAATAATTGTCATCTGGTTCGTCGTCGAATTTAGAAAAAAAAAGGAAAAAAATCGTAGAATATTCCATAATCTGTAAATCTTAATGATGCAATCTTTGTCAGCAATTAAATCATTTTCTAGTGAATATGGCATTTTTTTTAAGCACTTGTTATGCGATCGTTTTTTTTATGGGAGAGTTAGTTTTTTTAATTTTTTTTATTGTGTGGAATTGTGATTATGCGATAGGAGATTTAATCGAGGTTGGTGTGATCTCTCTCTCTCGCTCTGGTGCTAGCGCTGATGGCGCTGTGTCCGTCATACCCGCGGTGACTCACAATCAGTCCATGTAGCTAATGAACTTGAGGGTGCGTTCAAAACCGCCAAGGATGAGATTACGGGGTGCAAGGCTTGGGCTGAGATCATATTACGAGGGAACCTGAACACCAAAGGCTCGAATACCAAAATGGCGGACAAGGCTGGCGCGTCCAAAATGGCAGATTTTACAACAGATATAAAAAGAATCATCGACATAGAGAAATTTAACAATTTAGCGACGCGAATTGAGTAAATGGATCGAAGATGTCAACATTCATCGTGCGAGTGTGATTGCGTTATGAATTTTTTTTGCTACAATGCCGAATTAAAAAGTTTCACGAGAGATCGACGCAAGAGCCTATGAAAAACGTACGAATGAAAAAGGGCGAAAGACGCCATAAATGTTGAAATGAAAATCCTCAAACGATAAGCTCCGACTTTAATAAAAGCGCAAATGGCGTCGTAACTAAGCCGCTTCTTCCAGTAGCTCGTTAACTGTTTATTCCTCTGTTGTCTTTCTCATTATTATTATTTTATCTCGACTCTCCATTTTATCATTATTCGCGATATCATCATATTTCCGAGTGATCCAAGCTGGCACAATTATGGTAGAGCGAGTACCTGCGCGCCCGCGGTACGAGCTTGCTAGGATCGCGAAAGAAAAAGAACGGAAAAAAAAATAGAGATAAAGGAAGAACAGAAAGAAAAAAAAATAAGGATTTTAACGTCGTCGTGTGAGTTACGACAGCAATGACTGTATCACGGCTGAGACTTGGATATAACCCGGGGTTTCGTATCGTTAGACAGACACCGAGTGGTTCTTCTTCTTATTTTTATTATTTTTCTTTCGTCATGAAATATACGGCATTAAACGCCAACCATCCGACTCCGGTTCTGTATTTATAGGGCACAAACACGGCTGATGACCCAGTGTCTTCGGTCTTTGACTTCCACTCTCGCACGTCGTTGCCTGCACTCCCACCATGAAAAAAAATAATGTAAAAAAAATAAAATAAATCCTAAAAAAAATCTTAAAAGTGTTTTCGTTGACTGTCGTTGCTTCTCGACGTTGCTGCAGAATTCGAGCTTGGACCACGATCAACGTGTATATTTCTTTCGTTCACGAAGCTCATCGAATATGTATGTGTATGTATATTATTGGGTTTGGACGAATGGAAACAAAAACAGTTCCTCTGGCAGACACAAACCAGATGACTCTTATCGATCTGTTCAATCTCAGAAGAAGAACAAAATTGGTCAGTATGTACAATGATAACATTTTTTAATTCTATTCATTATTGTTATTATTATTACTACAGCATAAATTCATTGCAAGAGCTATAAAATTTACTTATAACCATTATAAAAAATATATATGAAAGACCAATATACGTATTTGTCCCAGATATCTTGATTCATTTTCGTTACGTTACTTCATTTGAGAATAGGTTTCTGATACCAGAATTTATCTCTCTGGTGTATCTATCTTAGATCGATATCCGTCTATGTGTCTATTTTATTTTCGTCCAAGCCCTCGTCGCAATTACAAGTTTCCGGTATATTTTGATCATGACCCGAGAGAGACAGACGTACGGTCTTCAGAATCCTAGCGAATTTTGTTTGCGAGATAACCCACACCGTGTGCGCAAGCACACGACGATTGCACGACCGGTGTTGGTATACGAAATTCCATACCGATGCGATACGTCGCTTGTATATCATCATGCGCGACGATTATATCGCTGAAAATTTGTTGAATCGCGATTAACTCAGTGGGACAAACGTCAAATCTTTCGCGGAAAGTCCGTCCTGATATCAAATTTTTCTTGAAATAAAAAATAACAAATAAATACAATCGCTCTGTTTATTTTTCTTCGACAGATTTGTACGAGAGATCAAGTTCTTCCGACCCGATCTCATGCTCTTTTCTTGTATCGGAAATGCAGCTACTGTAAAATTTAATTGTTCTCGTTATAATGCAACCTGTTTCATATCGCAATTTCATCGGGTTTACCGAAAAAAGAGAGAGAAAGGTTTATTAATAATTTTTTTATTATTTTTTTCACACCTATTATTATTATTATTATTATTATTATTATTATTATTATTATTAATTTTTGCCCACATCTGAACCCCGAATTGTTATTTTTTCTTATCCCCAATTACGATCCGGAAAAGCTATATATCCGCCGACAAACCCAAACACATCTGTTCATCTCTGTCGGCTGTGCGTATGGACAACCGGGATTCCTAACTGGATACGGACGTGCAGAACGGTGGAAACAATTTGTCAATTCTTGACCGTGCAATTATGAAATTGGTGGGAATGAGGATAAGCGTACGCGCGCGCGCACGCATGTACCCGCGGTGCTGTAGCTATGGATCTTAATTCGATTGAGCCAATTAACCCTCCGCTAGCTGTTACATGCTATTATCTCACAGTCGGCTCGAGCGAGTGCGCCGCTCGAATGTTCTTGGCCGGTGGCACGTTGTCCATCGACATCCTGCCGGATAACTCATTATATTCTAATAATGATTAATAATAATAATAATAATAATTTTAAATAATAATAAAAATAATAATAACAACATCAATGATAATAAAAAATTGTAAATAGCATTTTTAAGCGACATTATTGACTCTGTTTCGTGGAGATTTAAAGACGAGAGAACGAAAATTAATATACTCGTATGGAAACAGAAAGGGGTTGAGAATTTAAGAAACAAGCGTGAGGAGTAGCTCGAGGCTCCAACCGAGGTCACTTAAATCCAGAAATATATAACGTTGCTCCGGATAAAAGGAAGCCAGAAAATACCTAGTAATCTCGTGAAACGCTGCAGGGCGTTTCACATGATTGCTAGGTCTCGAGGGCGATGATGCTCCATCTTAATAATAACAGCAAGCTGTTTATACGATACAAGTTTTAGGTTATTCGTTCGTTTATTTATTTGTTTCCTTGTTTGTTTCTTTTTTATTTTCATTTTTTTTATTTTCGCGAGTGAGATTGAACGAGGGAGAAATAAAGAAGACATGGAAAAATAAATGTAAGGAATAAAGAGAGTAACGTCACTCGTGGGACGTGTGAGCAAGCGCATACGTGCGCGAGAAGGACAATAGGATTTGTTTCGAGTAGCAAATCTGTTGCTACCGCCGATGCTGGTGCTGCTGTTGTCCTCCGTGCGTACTTAAACACGCTCGAACGAGTCGTAAACCTGTCACAGGGATTGTTGCACGTGAGCTCTCAAGACAAACGAAAAAAAAACGAAAAAAAGTTCCACTGATAAGGCCCCACAACGTTATACCCGGCGTTCAGACATATATTTTCCACGCTGACACGGAGACAACTTCGAGTCTGCGATGCAAACATTTCATTAAGAATATTTGAAGTTTTCGATGTTCCATCGTTGTTCAAACGTTCACGTGCATTTTTATTTCAAGATTGTTGATATATTTTTTCTTTTATTTATTTATTTTTCTTTTCATATGCGACTCCACGACTATCGAACTTACGCGATAAGAGGTGCCAGACAGGTAGACGTCGTGGTATCATTGACAGTACAAATTGTTGTTGCTTTTAGAATTATCTTAATAGATAATAATTAAAAATTTCCGAGTAACTCGAGTGACGATAATTATTGTTATTGGAATAACCTAAATTGAATAGAATAATAAATTTAATCAATCATCCAATTGATAATTGATTTATCAAGCGATTATTTATTGTTTTCCAAATAAAATCATCTAATTTATTTTCAATACTAATAATAATAATGATAACAATGATATAAATAATAACATTGTTTAATAATATAATATTAAAATTTCCGTCGTGAATGGTATGCATTATTTCAAAGCCGGCGGCACTGAACATTTTCCAATGAAATTTCAACAAATTCCAATGTCCCAAAAATTCCACTCTATTTTTAATATTTTTCGACCATTATTATTTTTTAACGAAGAAAAGTAAAAAAAAAAAATAAATGAACAAACGAATCGATTTCCCAAACAAATGGTTTTCAACATTTTGTTCGATAAAATTGCCGAAGGGAACAATTGAAGTTACCTACACGTATCTTACGGAACGTCGATAATAATTCCGTGAACTCGAAACGTTATTCGAGATTAGATTGCAGACGAAAATGGCAAACAGATGGTTTCCTTTACCGCGTGCATCGGCGAGAAACAATGCACGTCACGATAGTCGTTCGGTTCGTTTTACGTAATCGGTTATGTCACAAGTGGAGGAGAAAGATTCGTTACGACGGGAAATTGTTTCGATCGCGTTGGGTCAGCCTTCGAGCCACGCATCCTCTCCGTAGCAGCTCGGTATTATCGATGTGTCGAAAGTCGCTTATCGCTCGCAATTGTCCATTTTTTTCTTTGTCCTTTTTTTTTTGCATCGACGATATAACGAATCGTCGTAACGAGGCTGCTGCGACTGTAAAGCCACCGGGCGCTCGTTACTCAGGTCTGTAGTTGTCGTTATTGTGTCTCTCCGTGTGTGTGTGTGAAGTTGTGTGTGGGTTGGTCGGTTCTATGTATTCGCAGATGCGTTATTTTTTTTTTCTTTTTGGTGTTTTTTGTCAAGGTTCAGCGGGGTATCGATCGTCGGCCGAACTGGAATACAGATTGGGAGGGATGGGACAAAAAAAAGAGATAGACGAGGAAGAAAAAATAATCTCATTGGTCGGGGTGGTTTTAAATTGACCGATTTTCAACGTTTTTTTCAGGACAATTTGTCGACGATCGTTGCTCGTTATCCAATAGATCGGTATTAAAGTCGGGTTTTTTTTTTTTTCGTTTTTGCGATCTCGGAAACAGTGGTTATATATTATCATTGCGATAGACATAAATGAGGATTGGATCCAAAAATACATGGGTTATAAAAACAATCCCAGAAACATCCATTCGGTCGAGGCTATATAAAACGGTTGCTCACAGGCCGACCAGTTGGAAACAACAAACAGATAAAACTCGCGCACGACCGGACGTTATCTCCAAATATCTTCCCTAAACTCCGGAAATTCGACTTCTTGCCATCGGCACCGTCGCCCATTCGAAAAAAAATCTTTTTCATCTGAACAATATTAAAGAGGGCGGAATTTTTTCTTCTCGCGTAATCGAATAATCGGTATCTCATGATCACATGACTACTATAGAATCATTCTTTGATTTTAGAAAGACTTGCAGTGATTCGATGAAATTTATCCAGGTAGAGATAATAAAATAAAATTAAGAAAAATGAATTTTAAAAAATCGGATCGTAGAACGACCTCATATTTGATATTATTTAATTTTACTTTATTTTATTCTATTCGATTTCATTTCAATTTAGATTTATTCTACTGTAACAATATATTATAAAAAAATAATGGAAAATAACTCGCATCGTAGAACCACTGCTTATTTTTTTTTTTAATTTTAATATTTTTTATTCTATTTTAATTTTATTTCTCATCACATTCATAAAGAAACCCAAAACAAAGGGCTTCGCCATTCCATAAAATTTAACACTGTCCGACATTGTCTCATTCATCTCCGGACCTTCGTACGTCCCTCGTCATTCGCAACACCGAACACCGTGGAAGAAGTCAAACGCTTCAGCGACGTCTCGCAGGGTTCGAGAACTTTCTTGCATAGGCGATCGAGAGAATCGCGGTAGCAACTCCACCGAGCCGAAGAAAGCTCGCCGGGGCGGAGGGGGCGGAGGGGCCGGTAGGGGACGGTGGTGATAACCCGAGCGTAAAAACTCGGCAACAACCCGAGGAACCTGTTTCGCCAGAACGACGCCAACGACGGCGACGACGAGATACAAAGACGCGAAACGACCAGAGACTCATTCATTCGCGTATATGTGCGGTGCCAGCGGCAGCAGCAGCATCAGCAGCAGGCCAGCAGGCCAGCAGGCAAGCAGACAACCTAACCGGGCAAGCAGACACACAGGCAAAAGCGAGCCAGGCAAAAGCTGCCAGCCAGGCTCGAACCATGCAGCCGCGAGCAAGCGGGAAAGCAGCGTGTGCGCTTTCTATAAATAGCATTCCCGGAAGGTGCTCTCCGCGAGGTTCTTGCACGTTTTACACGTAGGCCATCATCGGGGGGGAAAAAGAGGATGATGCCAAAGCGTTGGCGATCGCGTTCGGTCATCCGAAACGCAAGACCGGTTGCCGCCTTAAAGCGGTATACGCGGATATCGACGGTTTAAATGTCGCCCGGTCGCCCCGCCGTCCATCGAGCTTCACACGTTTTACAACTTTCGTTTTTATTTTTTTTAATTAATTGAGTTGATTTTTTTTCTTTTTGAGTAATTGAGTTGATGATTTTTAACGGGGTCTGTCTTATTCAATTAGGCTCGTGGGAGGTTTGGAGGAAAGATAGGGGGCGGGAAACATTATTCCGTTCGTACAGGATAATATTTTTTCGGGTTATTTATGGATGAAGGTTGGTCAACGAAAGACGAAACGGAGATGAGACCAGTGGGAGCAGTGATGGAGATTGGCGGGGGAAGATTAAAAAAAAAGGGAAGAGCATGGATGATAGGTTTCTTTTTTTTAAGAATTCAGAAGACAGAAATGACACCGGTATATTTCGAATCGCACATCGGAGACTGCGTGGCCTCTAATACGATTAGCATACGGAGTCCAAGTTGCCTCCGTGACGACGAATTTCGCTCTTTCTCTTGTTCCTATTTTATTCATTATACGAGTCTTCTCATTTTTTTAGAATTTATTGTATTTAATATTACATTTTTATTTTTTTTGATCATATTTATTATCAGACTTTTATTATTTTTATTATATTACAGATCCTGGTAGATTATCAATTCTCCCTTGCCGTCGGTTATTTTCTATTCTATTAATTATGTATAAATATCATCCTACTTTTACCTTATTTGTTATATTACACTTTTGAGTGCACCAATAGAAATTCTCTATAGAAATACATTTTGAAAATTGGATTAAAAAAAAGTTACACGTTTGTACGATAAAATTTAATTTCTCATCAATATTGCATTTTTTTCGCTTCAAATGATTGAACATTTTTATTTTATTTTTTATATTCATCTCGAGGTCGCATATAATTGGCAACACGTCAGGCAACGTCTGCAACCCACTCGTTTTGTTACTGACGAAGCGTGTCTTCGCCGGAACGTACATAATGTAGCGCAGGACCGAGCGATTATCGACAGGTTTATGACGAACGAGCTCGATTCAATTTGCAAGAGAGCTCCGCTGCTACCGAAGCTGCAGCTGCAGCTGCCGGTGCTTCCAACGAATCGATCTATCGCAGTTTCTATGGACACGTTTTCGTACCAATATATATACATATAAAAACATGGTCACGTGTGACAGGTTTTACGTGTCAAAGAATAGCAAAGTCTGCAAATGTTGTAATAAACTTGGCCAACTTTACAACGTACTTATTTCACGCCAAGTACGTGCGGCCGAAGCTCGTCCCACTCGATCCCATCTGCATTAAATTTTCTTCCACAGCTTTGCTCGTTCAATTTATATAACAGTTTATAAATATCTTGCTGTTGCAGATTTATTTTTTCTCTCAGCAATTTTTTGAATCTCTTATTATTATCATTATTTCTAGTTGGATTTTTTTTAGGTTCCGCTCCGTCGAACGCGGAGCTGGACCATTCTTCGTCTCGTCACCTTGCAAAGTTGCAAAGCACACACACACACACACACGCACGTGTCATCCTCGTTGCGACTCGTCTTTCCTCAAACCGCCGAATCTCATCATCGTTCCGTTATGTGCCATTCGCGAATCGCGTTCACAAAATTCCACGACTCTCACTCGAACAAATCGAAAAAAAAGGAATGTATTTCGCGACTGACTACCGGTATGGAAAAAAAATGTACGCCAGTGACGTGGCACAAGTTTCGGTCACATGGATAAAGGTATTTCCGATTTCTCTCTCTCCAGAACGACTTTCATCTCTATTCATCTCCGGATAAAATTAAATCCTCGTGCTACGCAGATTTTGCGGAGATTATCGAAACGCAGCAGATTGCCCAAGTTTGCGCGGTTTCTATAATAACAATATTAATAATAATATAATTACAAAGCAATAACTATAACTAAATTGATGGAACAATAATACATTCATTAATAATTTATAACAAATATAATCGACAATAAAAATAACCATGCATTGTAATTTATTATTATTACTATTATTGTTATTATGATTATTATTATTATTTTTATTAATATCATTGTGAATATTATTTATGAACAAAAAAGATTCTTTTCTTTTTTTTTCTAGATGTTTTCTCGTTTGGACACGCAACAGCAACGACTATTTCCTTTCTGCATCGAACAAACATCCGAGCGACGATGAAAGATTCATTTCCGATCTTAAATTCCCTCTTAACTCTATTTTCGATTCTAAACACGGCGACACGCGTTCTCTAAACAAAACTGGCGAGACCCTGGTTATTTATAGATGGGTTTTGGAAAACTGGAGGGAAAAAATATAATAATGTATAATTCAATGAAACGTTTCGAGCTAAAAAAGCAAATGACGAATAAAAACCATGATTTATCGGAATATTAAATTATTTCAAGGAGGCGGAGAGGATGACTGAAAATAGAAAATTTATCGTGCCATTAAAGCATTGATGGAATTTTCAGAAGGAATGCGAGATTTGACTTGCGAAAGTGACGAGGAAATCGAAAAAAACTTTCATTGTCGGTTGATGTTGCTGATTTTTTCATTAAATTTTTTTTTAATATTTTCATTTATTCTTATATTTTTTTCGTTTGATTTTTCGATAATTTCTGTACGCATTTGGTCTAGTCATAAGGAACCGGTATCATGAGGTCTAAACATACGTAGATACGTACGGCTCTACATGGAATGGTGATTTGTATCGATCGTGCTATTATGTTTGCCACATGGTAACCAAAATACATATGTGCCCTATATATACACACATATAGATGCATATATAGGTGATTACCCGTAGAATACACAGCATCGCCTCGTGACAAATGTCATTCTGTCGACATGTGTCCCGATGAATGAGCATAATCGTTGCTCTGTGTCATATATACCAATCGATGCAATTATCGAACTTGGAATGCTTGCGTCACGCATCTTTCTGGCTAACCCATGAGAGTAATCTTTTTTAATTGTAGTTTTTGTCAGTTTAATTGATGGACCAAGGGACGTAAATGAAGAAATAATGGTGGTTTTGATGCACTTTATTGATTCACCATCGTAATTTATTATTTTCAATGTTAAGTCCTGGTATAATTCCTTTTTATCCATTCCATTGATGCGGCATACCTCAATGTGATGTCAAAAATTACGATTAGGAATGAAATCTTTTGACTATTATAGAATAGTGTTTTGAACCAAATCTCGATAATATAACGCGCTAATGTGATTCAACGATTAATCGTTGGACGAGTTAAGCCTCCAAAATATATAAATATATATCCCTACAAAAAATGTATACATAAAATGTAAATAAAAATTGTTATCAACCAATTGATGAAGTAATTAATCGAATTTTAATTCGATCCAATTTTTTTTATACATACAATAAAAATCGATATAAAAAAAAAGAATGATAGCAAAAGGCTCGAATTATCTCCAACTTGCGACTGATGGATAATGTTTGCCGATTACAATAATCGATAGTTTATCAAACATTCGTCAAGCCAAATGGTGTTACGCAAGTTTCCAGGAATTTTCGAGACAACCGCGAGACAACCTCCAGCACAAACTTCTGCAGCAGGTGTTCGGTAATAAAAATTCATCTTTTTGTCGGAATAAAATATATGACGAATAATATATAACTCCAATAAATATATGTGGATACATATCTATAAACGTGTGGATAAATTGTCGAATGAATGATAAAAATATGATTTTAATTGAATTTCTCGATGGCCAATGGTTACACCGACGTTACGAGCGCGTGGCTCGAATCTGTACAAATCTCCCAAGTACGGGAAATGATAATTATTTTGTAATTTAAGAGATAGTATATAAGAGAGCAAGAGAGAGATAAAAAGAGAGAGAGAGCGCGAGGAGAGAGGCGAGGAAACAGGAGAGACCGGTTATTCGCCGCGTAATGCGATCGCTCGGCACGAAAAAAAAAATTCTTGCTCCATTCGTGTTCGCACGATAGCTGCATCCGCACCCACGAAAAACGTGTTTGGTACACGAACACTCTTCCATACGTGTGTGTGTACGGCGACCGATACAACAGGATCACAAGCGAGGCTGCGGAGGAGCGGCCGGAACCTTTGTTGGGGGATTGTACGGCCGATCGTTATTAGCCGACAGAAAAAGTATTCGACGTCTTATTGAGATTAAGGCGAATCGAACACATGTACTTTCCGAATTTATTGCTTCTCCATATTTATACGTACATGGAGATCCCTTTATAAAACGTTTTATTATTTTTTATTTATTATTATAAAAATTGATAAAACCATTTAATCGGTTATGGTTATTCGGTTATTATTGAATTTACTATTGAATTATTTTATTGACACGAATGATAATGAAGCAATCAAATGATCAATTAATAACATATAACAATAGATCTTCGGAGACTGCGGGGGTGGAGGGTCCAAGCAAACCCGGGGCCAATGTCACCGGCTACAGCACTGTTACGCGCAGCTGTTGCCGCGACGTTACCGGAAGTTCCGTTTTTTTTGGTCCACTCAAAATCCGTTTCAAGGAAGCCGAAAAATTCAGAATCATCGCACTTTCATCTCGCATCGCAAAAATCCGTGTAATCGTCGGATGATTAATCGCGGACGATAAATCAGAGACGAAAGAGTACGTCCGGAAGTTGCGAGACAAGGTCATTGTCATTGGGTCACTGGGGATGCTTTAGATTGCGCTGCGAGAGCACGGACCAATGGGCAAAGTCAAGATTGAAATTTATAACGAGTGGAATTCGGTGCTCGGCCGCACAACAGCAACAGCAGCAGCAACAGCAGCGGTGGGGAAGCTGTGGCTGTGGCAGCTCTCCGAGGATCCGTGAAAATGCAGATACCGATTGATAATATTCCACTGACCCATATTTTTTTGTCACGGTCGTCCATGAAAGCTCTGTGTACGGATTTCCGAGTCGTTTGTCGAACGACGACGGGAACTACGGCCACTGGTGGGAGATACCGATGATCGATTTTTTTTTTCTTCTCGGGACGTCAATGGAAGATTAGAATACGTCGGGATTCGGGGGAGATACTGAACCGTTTTGACCTAAAATATTACATCGATACCGCTGGGAAAATGGGGGCAGATGGATTCCGGGAAGTTTGGATGACGACATGGCAACTATTTTTCTTTTCTACATGGATTGAAAATAATGGCAACAAAAACAACAACAATAATAATAAATCGAGTGTCGAATAAATTTGAATAATTTACAATAGCATATTCGCAATACGTGACGATGCACAATAATGTTAAGTGCAAGTATTAAGAGCGCAGATCGAGAGAGGACAATAAAGTTCGCGCCGGGAAGGCAACGGGAAAATCGTGTATGAAAAAATACAAAAGAGGAGGGCTCTTGTCTGACAGTTTGGATGATTTACGAGGTCGTTATAATTTGTTTTTGTTTTTTTTTTGTTTCGATTTATTAAAACGCTCGAGCGTGCCGGTCTGGATGGACGAAGGCCTTGACATCGATTTCGATCGCATCAAGGACACGTCACGATAAGAGCTCTCACTGGATTCCAATGGGTTAAATTCGTCATTGGGGTAATTTTTCATTTTTTTTTTTGCCGATTCGCACATTCGTCTCCGTCAATGGTTCATTGTACTCTCGATGGACTTCAGCAAGCAGCCTCGCTCCTTGTATTTTTAACATAGATAAAAATGGAAATTATTATTCAAGATCGATTCTGAGCTTTAAAATTGGATCGTATAAATATTTTGTTGTCGAAACTTGAAACACAAATTTGACCGTATAAAATAATTAATGATAATCAATAGTATCAAATTTTATGGGAAATTCGATTCATATAAAATTGAAGTAAATAATTTCTTCAACAGCATGAAATTTAATATCAAATTCAATTGGTATGAAATTAAATCGAATAAATAATTTTATCAACTCGAATAAATAGTTTCTTGCTTTAATTTCTCAAAAACGTCGATATTTATATTAATTTCAATGAAGACGATTTTTTTTTGCATCACTTAGACGTGCACAACGATATCCGCTGTCAATTACACGCGCGCTGTAATTACAATGCATGCGTGCAACACGAGTTGCAAAAAAAAATGTCCGAACAGCCGTGAATGGGTCGCGATCGAGGCTGAGTCGTTGATCTCTGAAAGACTTCGGTATGAGGTCAGAACGTTCAATGTAATTTAGTATGGTTCAGACACCTGTACAACGAGAAGACGGATTGCCGGGGGTTATTCGAGAAATTGGATCAAGGATTAAGAATCGATCATCAGACGTCCGAATGTCTTTTGTTACATTTCAAGTCCATGACTTGCTTATACTTACACAAACACACGCACACACGACCACACCACACATACTAAAATTCCAATCAATATTCGCAACGTGTTATCCTCTAATCAATATAATTGATATGATCTTCAGACAATATTCAATCGCTTTATCTTTCGTTATTATATCAAAAATTAATCTTCGGAAAGTGAAAACTTGTGCCAATGACCGACTGATTAGCGCAAGAAAAACGAAATCATGAAAAAGTTGGAAAATTTTGATATCACGATTTTATTTATACGAACAAATAGCAAAAGAAGTTGACTAAATGAATAATAATCAAAAAAATATTAAGAGATCTCATCGAAGTTATAAAAAACGTCGTCGTAATATTCAGGACTAAGAAGGTCTTAGGTTGGGGGCGACCGGAACACATGTTCCGATTAGTCTTAGAGACGTGGTACCTTCGTTATTTCGAATTCAGGGCAACGTAGCGATGAATATTCAGATATGTAATCGTGATTATATATATCTTGCGAGGACCAACCTTAATTGCGCAACGTCGCAAAACCGCCCAATTCATATATATCTGCGGTTAGGAGGTAAAACCGAATAAGTCCAACGGTGTGTGTGGGTGTATATGTTTTTAATTTTTTAAGGGTTCCGTAGCAATCTAGGAAACCTTACGGTTTCGGCAATGCTCTCTGTCCGTATGTCTGTATGTCACAAACATCCCATTCTCTCATTTATTTATCTGTTAAAGTAACATTTTCAAAGAATATATTTTTTGACCCCCGTCTCCTAGACTGGAAAGCATACGGAAAGTTTCATTTTTCGACGCACCCTATTGAGTGGGATGTCTTTCAATAGGTGCCCTAAAATGCAACAAAAAGTGTTCAAAGACTTTTCGATTTTAATCCTTCGGTCACGAGATATTTCTTTTCACGCCCGTTATCAGTGCGTCCCCCTCCTTCGATTTTTAAACCATTGATGCTTAAAATCTGTAAAAAAATCCAGAATGTAGCATAAGTCGTATCATGACTCCTTCCAATAAAAATTATAACGGTCACTGTAGCCAAAGAATAGTTTATAAAAAATTTAGAAATAATTTTTCTCTTCTTTAGGATTCGTTTTCAGAAACAAGTACATCTTTTATAGTAAAGAAACGCTGTTATTGGGTATCATGAAAATAGCTCACGGAACTTAATCATGCGCGTGCCCAACATGCTTTTGACCATATTTTTATCCATAAGTTACAGACTATTTGAGCCCGACCGCGGGCTACCCCGAATAGTACCGAAAATCAAGTGTAGCCTGATAATGATTATACTTGGAATCGATATGTCCGCTTTGATAGATCGTTCGCATCGTAGAATTGTTATATCTCGGAAACTCGTTCTATGGAATTGTTCGTTATTGCTTCCAAACCACAGATATATGAGATTTCGTTGAGCCGCGCCCTTCGCTATGGGCAAAGTCGACCGATCGAAGGGCGCACCCGGGCGATATAACGAGATTGGCTGATAAAGAACCCGAGAATTACCACCCACGCTAGCCCCAAGCAAACCCACCCCGGCTTGACTCCACGAGTTCGATGAAAATCGAACAACAAAGAAAGTTCCGTTATCTCACGAACGTGGTCGATGATACCACGTGTATCGAAAACCCATAAGAGCCCTTTGATCAAACCGAAAAAAAAAAATCATTATTCATCAGTTTTTTATTTCAAAATGGCGGAGCATTGTCTAAAACGGTATCGAAAAGTATTTTTTTTTTCGTACGTGGAGTCGCAATGATCGCGATAAAATTTTTCCAGCCGTGGCTTCTGGTATTGTTGTCATAATTGGAATCAACGAAAGTTAAAGATGATGATATCTTATTGGTTCTCGGTGAGTCATTG
Organism: Sussaba pulchella; assembly: GCA_963971145.1. Taxonomy (NCBI): domain Eukaryota; kingdom Metazoa; phylum Arthropoda; class Insecta; order Hymenoptera; family Ichneumonidae; genus Sussaba; species Sussaba pulchella. The sequence continues at coordinate 21,299,285 of OZ020165.1, forward strand.
TTCATAATATCATTTCTGATAAAATTGGAATCTCGGAAAAAAATTTTATTGCGCATTTGTCGCTTCGCGTATTAATAAACGGAAAAATACGTATCTATACATTATTCAAATAAACAAAGACGAATTTTGTATAGTCACGAATAAAAATATGAATTCAAGCAGTCGAGAAATTCCACCAAGTACGATTGCGAGTCACAGGAAGACTCGTAATACTAATAAATATAATACTCATTGAAAAACAATGAAAAATAAATGAATAAATAAATAAAAGAGCGAGACGTCCGCGACGCAATGCCGCCAACGTGAGAAAAAAAACTGAAATAAGAAAATAAAAGATGGTTTGATTAATCTGCGAAGCGTCGGTGGATTAATGGGTTTAACATCGTAGATTGTCGTGAGGGTCGAAATTACCGCAGAGACGGCCGAGACCACCAATTTGAGGCCTTGGCCCCGTTTGCACGCGTGAGATACTTTCCCCTGCCGGTACCAAGACACGTGTGTTCTGTTCCGTACGAAAACGAGGTGCGCGAGAGAGACACCAAAGACACACCGGATGTTAGCACGAACGTGCGGGGTCTCGCGTTCGTCGTTTGTCGTATATATATGTGTATGCGCATACATGTCTCACGTAGGCGTGTCACGCAAGACAACTTGAATATGATAGTATTATCTATCGAATTTTCAATTAACCACGATTGTTTCGATTCACGAGATGAATGAATAAATATATGAATAATTAAGTAAATATGATAATAAATAGATTAATAAACGATGTAAATTGATAAATCGATGAATAAAGTTCATCGCCTTATTAATGTTCGACCAAATGTCAATTCATCAAATTATCGAATCGATTAATAAATTTATTAATTTATTATTTGATTGAGAGAAAACTTAAATTAATATTAATGTAAATTTTCATCCATGCCGGTAAGGAGAAAAGACGACAAAGAGCACTAGAAAAAACGGTGAAAGTTCGAGAAAATGGAGGAAAAAATGAAAGATGAGAAATTGTTCTTGGTTAAATCGTACGTCCGAAAGTCGAGATCCAGATAGCGAATGGCCGACAAATAGTGCCCTAAGCCATTCCGGTATCGTAATCCGATCGGTAGATCCCGCTTGATCCCTCCCCGGCCTCTCTTTTCTTCTCTCGCGAGCCGACGATTCTCACGTTAAAAGCTCAACGTGAACGAATGCTTTTCTGAATGTCATTGAGAAAACCCATTTTCGCGTCTCGTATTTCTTTCCGAAATCGTCGTCGTAAAACATTCTCGACCACTTTGTCGTATGGAAACGAAAATCAACGAAGGACCAAAAAGCAACCCCACGTTGACAAAAATTGTAACTAAAAAAATTACCCTCAGCTGTAATCAGTCGCAACGAAGTTGTCCAAATTTTCACGTTGAAAAAAAATAAAACTTCTGAATCACAAAATGATTTTCGAAAAGTCAATAAATTGTTTAATTTAACAATTACCGGATATCAAGCAAAACTGTTTCAATACCTTCGCAAGCTTAACAGGATAAAAACTGCTAGGGTAATACACCCCATGAATAATTGTTTCTACGAGGCATGGATTTATATGCCTATGGGAATTTCTATTCATGCGATGTGACGTACAACCATCACGATTCGGAGCGCGCACTCGTACACGCGATACTTCGGATGATATTCCCGGACGGTGTAGCGCGTGTACTATCTACCCGTAGCACTTGGCCCATTTACCCAGTGACCCCGGCAAGCACGAAGATCTTTCCGAAGGAATTACCATCTTTCTTCCCTCTCGCTTTTCCTCTCTCGCTATAACCGTCTCCATCTTTCTTCCTCGCTCTTCACCGTCTTTCCTATTATCTTCTTCTCGGTACCTCACTTGTCCTCCCATCCGAATGCCCGAGTGGGTGCTCGTACACCCGGTACACTTCTCGCAAATTCGGCTGCCACCCTCATCCTCCTTTCCGTCCCTTCACGCCCCCCAGCCCTGCCCCTCGTCACTCTTTAACTCTCTCTTATCTCCCACTTCGGTCGTATTCCAGAACGTCAAACAATGCTCGTCACTTTATTTGCAGGGTTCCGTGAACGAGCCCGACCGTGACCTCTCCCGGTCGACCGACCGAAGAAATGGAACCCAACGAGGTGAAAGAGAAGAAGGAGGAAGAGGGAACAACGAGAAAAAAAACGTAACGGTAAATACAATCGGAAGTACATGACGATTATTTACCGCATAATTTTTTTTCTTTTTTTTCCTCTTATTATCGGTCGTTGAATGGTTGGTGGTAGAAACGCCAAAGGTCAAACCCCGCCCTGTCCGCGCTCGATGAATCTAGATGGAGATTGTTAGAGGCAGTTGTACGCATATGTAAGGAGATGAGAAGGCCGTCGTTGAGGATCAACGAGATGATAACAACTATCCTCATTTTCACTGGGACTTCTTGATCAGCTGAACTTCTCAACTTCCCCCGATTTCATGTAATATGGGTCTCAATGGTCCTCAACGATTATCCGAACTCCATTGTTACCTGACGCTCGATTTTTCATCATTTGCGAATGACTACTCAAGTTTAGTCGATTACAATTGCCATTGGTCCCACCTTCTCTCAATCTCCACATGCATCAGTCTCAACTTGACTCAATGACGACTGTACTCAACGATAATTCGAACGTCATTGCGACCACACGTTTGGATTCTCACCAATGGCAGAATACTATTTTCCTTAACGTCCCCCGTTTTTACGTGCCGTCAGCCTGAACTCTCTTCGATGTCACGCAATCGATATCAAGTGTCATTAGGGTCAACTTGACTCCATGTCATTTTTTCTCGACCATGATTCAAACCTGATTGCAACCAAACGTCCGATTTCTCGTTCGTGTCGGATCAGATCGACGGCAGTTGGATCGCGAAAACGAAAGCTCATGCAACTACACCCTCATCGAGCCAAATCGACTACGATCACGTGACACAATGCTGCGAGGGTCGTTGTCCGGGACTTCCGGTTGATGAACACGATAACCATGAAATTCCCCATCGGGAACGGTTGAGACGATGAGCAATTGAGATCGAGCGATGTTGAGAAGATCGATCGACAACGAGTGGTTTAAATGGGAGAAAGTTGGTGCGCCATTGCGAATCTCCAGTATGATCGATTGGAAACGTGGCAGCTGGTAGGAAAATGTAGAGCGAATAACGCGTCGAAAGGAAAAGCAGCCGAAGCCAGGATGGAAATGTTTGATAGTTCGTTGATGGGAAGGCAAGTCCGGGCGGGTATAAGAACGTTCGCTACAGTTGAATTCTCCGATGTTGGCGAACGAATAACTCGATTTTATCGACGAATACGGAAACTTCGAAGGGGGGAGGGATGGTAGGGAAGGAGGAACTGCCAGGCAAACCATCGAAGAAAAGTTTGCTGATTGAATTATCGACCGCACGAGCCGATATTCCGAACTCGTTCGTGTTTAGTTGGCTCCTGGCATTTGCTCAGAACTTCCATTTCTTCCGATCCACGACGAGCCATAAATATATATATATGTATCGTCCATCTATCCCTCGCAACCATCATAATTCACTTGCGATCCGAAGGGAACGGTGGATGTTCCACTGCGGAGAATTTATTATTATTTTTATCTTGAAAATTTATTACTCGTCCGAGCAAAGAAGCTTCGGAAAATAGGCAAAATTGGATATTATCATTTCGAAGGATACCATTTTCTCGAAGCGCCATCTTTGCCGACTACATTGTGTAAAGAAGAATTAGATCCGCAATGTGCAACGATGAAAAATGCACAAAAAAACCTCGAATACATTTTCACTCAAGATTCTGGCGGAGAAAGAAAATTATTAAAAATTATTCGATTCATCGATCATCGTCTTAGTCTGGACCTTCAATTTTTTAAAAACAATCGTAGCCATATCTCTGATAGCGAAAAGAGGACTATAGTGGCTCGACATAACCGAAATTAAAAGAGTCCGACAAATTTATCTAATTATTTTATTGTACATTAAAAAAAAATCAATGACCGACGATAAGCAGAAATCGAAAAAAAAATGAATTGTTTGCCATTTGGACCAACGATAGATTATTAAAACTCGATTAATTCAACTCAAACCTTTCTCCGTACAAATACAGCTCGAGTTACGTTACAATACAATTCATATCGTCATGTGACACAGATACATTCCTCTTGTTCTTCATTCTTGTCGTGCTTGTCAATGCACAGCGCAAACTCACACACATACACACAAACACGCAGCGAACATCCACGCGTCGTCGCCGTTGTTTCGAACACGTGACACGTCTGCGACGACGTTGTTACAAAGTTGTTGTTGCGAATTTAACGTTGAAACTTTGCAAAACGCACAGAGAGAAAGAAAGAGACCTGTCGCCGCGATACTGCGGATGTACAACCGGTGACGACGAACGGAACATCCTTTGTACATTTGTTTGCCCGTTCGCGACGACGAATATCTGTGACCGACGTTTATCGGTTTCTTTTCTTTTTTTTTTCTCGTTCTTTTCGCAATTGGACCTTCGTTCAACAATCGGTGCCTCGTTTGCGTCGTTTTCACGTAAACAATAACAATTATCTCGTATCAAATTCATCATAATCGATACCGACAACTCGCGAGAATTATAAATACAAATGCAATTAGAAATACGATTAGAGTTCCAAAAAAGTAGACACTCGTAATTTCTTCTTCTTTTTTTTTCATCGCAGAGCAAAAAATGTATTCCAAAATTGCGTTTCAAATCGTGATAAAAATTGTAACAGCGAGATTGGTTCTATTTTTCATAAGGATGGAAATGACAAACGATTATTGTACGATTAATTTTTCTGTTTATCAACGATGTCGAGAACCGCCTACGCCTTGTCTCTTCATCAAACATTTATGGTCGTAATAAAAGTTGAATCGTGATATATCGTGCCATCTAACGATCATCGTCGACACTTTTGCGACGTGATCTCGACCGATGATAAATGATACAGGCTCGTTCTCTCGAGGCCGAACACGCGTCGAATAAATATACTTTTGTCAAAATACATTATTTTTTCTTCAACGCGATCAAACTTTTTATTTATATCTTTGGGGATCATCGAGTTGTGTCGAAACTGAAAACTTCTGTGGGCGGCCTTCGAATATTTTTTTCCGTTGATCCAGATAAACGTATTTCTACACATACGACACATAAATCATCGGAAGTAAAAATATTGGAAAGAGCCTTAGTTTTATTATAGATAGAAAAAATGTTATTTAGGTTATTTAAGTTGTGTTATAGTATTCGTAATAATCTTATCTTGTTACAAACATAATAAAAATAATATATGTATACTAGCTGTAAATATATTTTTTTCCTTCTTGTTATTAAATAATATAATAATATAATAGTGTATAATTATACTATTACATAATAATTGAACCAAATAACAATATTATGAAATATAGTAATAATATTATATACGTTTACTAGCTAAACATGTATTTTTTTTCTTCTCGTTTAAAAAAAAAAAACGTAATAAAAAGATTGAAACAAAATCAGCAGTGAAAAAAATACTCACTGCCAATTGAATCCACCGGTAATTCCATCTCGAAGACGATCCTTAAAACTTCTCTGTCTAGCGGGTCGTCCCACGGATTCTTCGATTCCCGCAGGATGACCAGTGCCTACATCGCCATCGCTGCCATTGCCATCGCCACCAACACCTCCACTCGCACCCGTAAAAAGTGCCATGTCCAATGTTTAATCGTGACAATTCGTGAGCGCGATGCTCCTTGAAACCGGGCAAAACACCCAGAACCCGCCGACGATAACCGCGCGACGTTGTTTTCACGAACGAGTTTTTCCAGGATAAAAAAAATTCTGACGTTTCTCGCACTGATTAGTTTTAATTCGACGATCCACGAAACTCTATACGACTAATCGCGCACGAGGCTCTGTCGTTCGACGACATTGCTGTCAAAATTAATACGAAACCACACTGAAATTCTATAGCGACGACCCACTTTCTTATATGATCTATATTTTATTAGAAAATAATATGTAATATATTTATACAATACATATGTATATAATTATTATCTTCCCGATTTCAGGGTGAAGTTATTATTTTATATGTATATATTGTATAGATATATAATAATATTCATAATATTATTAATAAAATTAGTAATATTGTCTTATTGCATTATTATTTACTATATATTCCTTTATCGCGATGCGCGACCCAATTAACCGAAATATTTTGCCCTCTCCTCACGACCACGACCCTCTCGACGCGACTCTTTTCCGACAGTATTCGGCCATAAATTTCTCGTACCAATAATTTAAAAAAATACTCTTGACCCCTAAATTTTTCTTATTGAAATAATTTTTTTTTATTATTTCGTGTCCACGACAATGTTTATTCAACAGCGTGCGCCCCAAATCTCCGTTGGATATCGACTGAAAGACGATTGATAAAATCGCAAGCTGGATCTCTCGTTCGCTGTTCTGACTCATCCGCGAGAAGATTCCGAGGGAAGGAGGTTGAAAGCAGCGAGAACATTCCCCGAGACTCGAGATCAACTTAATCCACAGAGACGGTGGCTACAAGCTTCTAAGCTGCTTCAGCTTCTGTATACGCGCCCACGCATTTTCCATCACTCTCCCTCGCTCTCTCTCTCCCTCATGAGCCATCGTCTTATATGTTGTATTTTGTATCGTTCCCACAGCTGAACGATGCTCCGTTGATCCGCTACAACGCGCTAGCCACCGATACACCAACTTATCGTACACGCCAAGTGGATTATGTTGAATTTACAAAATAAAAAAAGTCTTCAGGACTGCATGCAACAACCCTCCTTCTTTCGACTATCCCCGTCCGACAACAATTTCAATTCAATTAATCAGCCTTTTTCGAATTGATAAATACAAATGAGTTGGTACTGTTGTCATACGGACGTAGATAAAACATCCGTAAAACGATACACAGTTGCGATATTTGCAGTTACTCCCGGACAAACACGATCGACGAGCAAACGGATCTCGACGCACCTCCGGCACCACCTTTATCGGCTTTTACGTTATGTCACCATCTGTCGTCTGAGAACCCCCGATCCGTCCATCAATTAATTCATTTCTTCTGATTGGCTTGAGAGGAACAAAAAAACTACGTTACCTACTTTTCAAAATAAATATTTTTCATCTTATCCATCAATTTTTTCTATGGAGAAATATTATTTTCCTACATTATTATTATTATTATCTTCATTATCATAGCTACAGACAATCGACGACCTACCATATCAGCATTTCCTGAGTGTCTTGATAATCAGTCAATTAGTTCAATAACGTATTTAGCAAAATGAAAGGGAAAAAATGATCATGCATATATATCTCACTAAACTCTATATAGAATCAATAAATAAATATCTATATATATTTATGTGTTGTATGTATATGTTGTTATTCATTTATTTTTAGAAATAATTGGGAAAAAATGATGCTACATATAATTAGTCGCAAGGAGTGGCAAAAGGGTGGAAACCACCAGCATCACCGAAAACGATCCGTGCGATACTCGCAAACCCCGCGTCGTAGAAGTGAAACGCACAAGGTCAAGCCCACCAGCTGTTTCGCGGTTGCCTCCACCCTCTGCCGTGCCACAGTCGAGAGAACCCACGAAAAGGGCAGAATCTTCGTTCACCCTTCCCCCCCCGAAGCGAAAGACCCGTATTGATCCCCTTTCACCCTCAAACTAACCAATCCCGACCTCCGCGACGCGGAGGAAAACCAATACACGCCACGGGTTTTCGTCGAGGCCTATCGACGCCTGTTCTCGTGCCTGCCTCACCCTTTCTCACCGAAACAATCCCGCCCAATGCCGAATCATTATTTCCATTTAACTTTTTCGAACAATCGTTTCGACCAATTATTCGTTAATTATTTTTCCACCGAGGCTTGAACTAGAAAAAAAAGAAGAGGGAATGCAATAAAAATAGTAGAAAAATGATGGGGAATGTCGCGAGTATTGATTATAATTCTCTTTGATGAAAATTCGACATACGTCGCTAAATTAGTCTCCGATAATGAATAAATATTACAACCTCGACCCCAAAACAAGCGTTAAAAAAAAATCTATGTAATATATTAAGATACTAAATTAATGTAGAAAGACAAAAATATAATATTATATATTAATTAATATATGAATTATTTTTATCATAACATAAATTAATATGTCTATCAATTTCGAAAACCCAACGTTAGGCCGCTACATTGATTATTTCTCACTAACGAATCCGCCACGACGCGATGGATGATATTGATATGCATGTCGAAACAACGGAATACCCGTGTGACCGGGGAGGACCAGACGCGGATAGAGATCGCCGGGGACAGGGCCGGCGGGGGAGAGGGTTGAGGTACACAGGGACGGTGGATGGGCTGATTGTTACCGTCGCGCCGTCCTACTTTGCTAGACAATCGTACCAGTGTGCTGCCAGGGGCTGGTTCGCTGCCTGATTTCTCATCAAAGCCCGAAGCTGAAGAGCCCCACGCCGAGCCGCTGTACCAGCGGAAGGTCGCGGTGATAAAGAAGACGCCGAGGGGTTTGAGGGTGCCGGCATTTGGCCATGCCAGACTGTATATATATACACACATATATGCATGTATATGCGCTTCTCATCACTCGTCAGGAATGAAAGCGCCAAAAGCAAAGAAAAAAAAAAGGGTGACGTCAAGGTCGACGAGGAAAATTTTTTTCCCTCATCCTCCTCCTTCTCCTCGACGCCCCTTAAGAGACCCGCTCGCGACGATGTTGCGAATGGCAACCCGGCCAATTTTCCACTTTACCATTACGAGTCCTTCATTCTTGCATCTTTTTATTTTTAAAAAAATCTTGTACTTTCGAACATTTTTGTTGAACGACGAAATTATGATTTTTGTTTTTTAATTGAAAAAATTGAGGATAATGATATTTGAGATTAAATTCTCGAACTCTCGATGACGATGCGCAAACACGTTGATACGGACAGTCTCGTCGTCGGCGATGTCACGAAGGTGCCGATGTGTGTTTGTGCCACGCAACGACACTGCAACGAACGCCTGTACAAAAAAAAAGCTGGGGCTGCACCGTCTGGACAGCTTCGCGGTAGCCGCACGTGCTATTATATTGGATTACGAACGAATCCTCTTACGTTGCACCTCATCCTCGTTCTATCGAAGCTCTTTCAAGGCCACAATTACTCACCCAACTACCCCCCCACCTTACATGCCTCGATGTACGAAAAATAGTCAGATAAAAAAAAAATTGAATATATTTTTCTCATTCTTTTCTTCAATCATATTATTTATTTATTAATTTCCCGATTTTATAGGGAAGTTATTTTGGGAATGTTTACTATCTTCTCTTTATTTCCGAAAGATAATTTTTGGAGACTACGATCTACCTACCTAAGCATTTAATGCACGCGAATAACTGACCGACTCTTTCTTCATTAGCTCAGTGTTTCTTTTCCTGATCCCGAACAGCATTAATTAATATTTCCCTCGAAGGGCTGAAGGGCTCCGGTCGATGGCTCTTCGGCGATAAAAAATGAATAAATAAATAAAGAAAAAATACCGACAATACCAGGAAGGAGAAAAAGAAACATGTCTCATATTGTCGATAGATATCTTTTACCGCTACTATTTCCCTCGACAAGCATTAATATTGCCTTCGAAGTTTTTCTCACGTAATTTATTGTCTTTTCTCATTCCGTAGATATCATTCTTCCACGTTCCCCTTATGATGTAAGACAATCTCAAGATCAACAGCTCGTCCATCACGATAGTCATTCCTTTCGTCCCCCAATTCCCGGGAAATAAAAAAAGTCGTTTAAGGCGAACTTCTGGCTGGAAAACAACACGCTCCCTCGAGTTTTTCCAGTGACGTAACGTCCTCCCCTCTCACTCCGCTGATCTTCGTGGGTGTATTGTAAATTTTATATTCGTTATCAAGAAGGAATGAAAGCAACCAATCGTTTACGTTCATCTACGAGGCAGTCAAACAGAATTAATCGAACAACTGAATTGTCCCACCGAATGACGTTGGTGGAACAACGACTAAACCATCGACGATAGACCAATCTAACTCTTCCGTCGGATGTACAGTAGTACACGTACTTTCTAATTAAAGCGCTCGTGTAAAAAACAAATGAGAAGTCGTTAGCGAATTTATCGAAATTATCAAGTCGTCGAATACTTAAATTCGGCAATGTTTTGGTTATTCCCTCAAGCTCTGAGCGCTGAGGTTTCCGTCAATCCGCCTATTTTTTTCCCGGAAAAATTGTAAGAACAATGTCATTGCAACTGTCAGTCCTCTGGCATAAAGTGAGATTTGATTCCACTCACAATCTTTGCAAAACGAATGAGATTAGGAGATTGAATCGATTGATCTCCTGTTTCCTGTTTGTCAAACTTCTGTTTTCCGTAGGTTTACGTAAAAAAATCTGCTCACTTTCCGTGAATTACGTCTATAGCAGTTCCGTCTTCTCCCGTCCATCTTCCATGGACGAATAAATTCTCAGGGTGACAATCGAAAATCGAAAGAAAGAGTAAGAATAAACAAGAGTTTGAATAAATCATAGTGTTCGCGAGCGAAGCCGGTGCCATCGATTGACCAACGTTGGGAGAACAAATGACTGTGAAACGTGTGAAGGATTATCGTGAGAACCGTCAGTCAGAGATCTACAATCGGTATGACGAGCGTAGACGTTAGTGGAACGCGCTACTGAATTTTCTTGTGAAATCGCGATGTAGCTCAGGCCTCAGCGTCTATATCGTCGCACATTGTCGTTCATTGGGGCTCTATTATTATCTTCCACATCGATCAATAATTCACCGTTCACCATCTCGTTCGACAAATCAACATACACATACATACACGCACAGAGACAAACGTGATATATCAACTCAGTCACGTAATACAGAATTTTTTCGATGTTCGCATTTGAAACGATAAAATTCTTGTGTGGAAACCGACGGAGCCGAAATATTTAACTTTTCGAATTCCCGACTTGGATTTTTCGTACAATCCTTCTAGAATTTTTCAGCGCCGCGTATTCAATGAACAATATCATATGAATTATTATTATTACGTTTTTTTTTTAATTATAAAAACCGAAGCGGGAATAAAACGACGCTATTAAGTAAATGGAACAGCGCAAAAATACATCGATCCGTTTCCATTCGACAAATTAAATTCCTACGATTTTTATAAACCCCCAAAAAAAATAAAACTGTTGATTTCTCGAAATATCTTAAGGATATTTTATTTTGCCCCATGCCGAAACACAGCTCGACCTTTCTATTTAATCCCGTATGCAAATCGTCTTCGACTATGCGATTTTGGCACAGCTTTCCATTTTTTCCCGTTACCCAAAACGTCCTCGATCGTTCTATCTTGCCCAGTTCTCTGGTCCATTGGTTTTTAATGTATCAGGTTTTTTCATCGAGAAGTCCACCCGAATAAAGACCTAACTACGCCTATAATTGGATTTCATTTTTTAAATAGATGCCCACGGGTTTATCATTTGGGGACAAATTACCATAACGGTTTTTATAAAAAAAAAAAAATGTTCTACACCTACACAACATGAATAACTTTTAACATACGATTATATATATTTACTATTGTATTTATTCTTTATCCGTTTTATCGCGCTCGTGTGAAAAACAACCTTTCATCGATCGAATAAATACAATTTCAAAATAAACCCCTTTCCGATTTTTAAAAAAAACCCTCGTAGGCTTCTATTTGGGCGAAACATGAGAATTTAAACAATCCAAACAAACCGCATACAACCCCGTGGGCATCGTATCGGAAAAATTGCAGTATGGTTTCCGCCGGAGTGTCACGTGTCAATCTTATCCGTCAAATTTCTCTACTCCTCGAAAACTTGTTTACCGTGGAAATAAAAAATACTGAAAAAATTCTATCCCGACAAGATTGGATTACGCGCAGTATCGGAGATGGTCAAGCTTAAGTTTCGTCTTTGTTGTTGGCCCGTTGATCGCGAATCATGTCGCTCGCTCTATCCTCCAGGCTCTCTCGTTGCTCGAGCAGAGCTTCGAGCTCACCGACGGATACAACGACGGATACGATGCGTCAACTGTCGTGCACCATCACCGAGCGGTTCCTGTCTCGTCTACCATACGTATTTCCTTGGAGAGGTGTCACTCTCAAAACAAAGCGAGAGAGAGAGAGAGATGGAGAGACAGAAACACGGTAAGAGGAGAACGAACTAGTCGATAATATTTGGAGAAATTGTTTTTGGTGTATTGTTTTTGGCTAACCCTTAGTCCGTATTAATGGGTCACTCGTGTCTTCCCGCGATGGTGCTTTCCTTACGTTTTTATTTGATTATATGATTATATTGTTTAAACAAATAAATATTGCAGCGATATAATAATTGATCCGTGTACTAAGTTAGTTGACAAGGTTTTAAGAATTTGGTGAAATTTTTTAGAGCACTTTAGATTATTTTTCAAAGCGTCGAGCACGAGAGACCCGTTGTACAGAGATAAGGTGCCGAAAACAACATTATGCACTAAGGGATAATTATAAGAGTCAAAATATATCTTTTCGATAAATCCAAGAACGTTGAATAAGCTGAATAGGCTTTTAAAATTATTCTAAAATGGTTTCAGAATGACAATAATCGAGCCTTTAAAAAAATTATTTTGTTGCTTCGTCGTGCGTTCTTATGTGTTGCAATGTTGCACTAACGACGCATCATAGTGAAGCCCGATCGCTGAACCAATCAAACCGACGTGTGTCGGATATCTTGTCAACGCCCGCGCGATATTACGAGCTGACCAACGGGTTTCAAAGTAAAAAATAATAATAAAATTTTAAAATTTCGCAATGCCTGCAACTGCATTCACAACTCAAATTTTTTCACACAATTCGGTCCGGTGTATTCGATGAAAAAAAAGCGTAATAACGGAAACAAAAAACGTCAATATTCAATTATTGTTTTTATGCAACGTCGGTGCAAAATTTTAACCCCCAACGCGTTAAATTCAATCATCCTCCAGATAAGTTTGAAAAATAATAAATCTATCCCACCAAAGAATTATAATCACCCCTCAACGCTATCTACAAAACTTTTCATTCATCAATTCAATCAAATCGAATCACATTGAATTAAATAAATATTCGTAAATCAAACATCATAAACACCAAAATTTTCGAAGCACCAAATATTCCACCTGAATGTATTTCTTTCATTCATCGATCATTCATTCCCATCAAGTTAAAAAAAATTCCTCTACAATTTTCCAATGCTTCCGATGCAACAATCTATCGTACCGAAACGAAACCGTTTTTCCACCTTTGATAATTCACCGATACGGTCGGTCGCTCGAATCTCGTCACGCATTACCGTCAAAACATCGTCGAATATTATCGCAATTTATTTCGCGACGTTGTTTTTATGTATTTATGAATGAAAAGAAAAATAATAATATAATTTGTGGTGAATAACCGATGATCGCGAAAGGGTAGCCGTGGGGTAACTGACGCGATTGTACAGCGAGAACCCGATCGCTACCCAGCTTTTGCGTATAGCCGCTGCCACCGCACACACACACACACACACGCGCGCGCAAACACACACCGACAACCAAAGTGTATCTTCGCGGAGTCTAACGCGAGGAGCAACGCGCAACCCTCGAGCACTTTCCAAGCGCACGCCTACCCCCCGTGTCCCACCGTGACCCTTCCCCGTCCACCCTGTCCCACCCCCACCGGCCGTCCCATCTCGGCCAACGCCGTTTCGTAATGTCCTGTCCGTCCGTTCCTGCTGTCCCACTTGGCTCAAAAACACCTCGTCCCATCAGCCACTGTACCCGCTTCGTTCTTCATCCCCCGTGGTTGGACCACCGCCCCATCCCCCGTCGGTGGTTCGGTCTCGGCTCGGGATGAATCGACGCGCTTGTGCTCGGTCGGTAACGAAAACTGTAAACCGTTGTTCTCGGTTGGGATTGATCGCTGGGGATGAGAGACGAGAACGCTTGACTGCGTCTTGAGATTTTGCGGTCAACCGTTCTCGGGTTTTAGGCGGGAGATCAACGATGCCGGAGAACAATGGTTTGGGAAGATCGTACTGTATGTCTCACTTGTAGCGATCTGAGGGAAAGGGAGAGAAACGGAGGACATGTGGGCTTAATGATGGCGTTAAGATGATGCGGATCATCACGGATTCGGCCACGATCGTTCACATACATATAATAGAAGTCAGGGAAACAATGACGGACAGTAATTGAATATGTAATTATATCAGATTGTGATGCAAATCCTCTATAAAAAAAAATGGCAAAATCGAGGACCCAACGTTCGAAACCGAGGCCCCCGTTGTTGCAACCCGGTATTGCCGTACGTAACCCGTAATCTGTGTTACAATAAACCGAACGAAGAAAGCGCAGCTGACTTGTTGAATATTGCAAACGGGAAAATTAATGGCAAACGAGCGAATGACCTCCTTTATCCGCAAATATAAGTTGCGCGTTAGCTACTATAATGCATATAAAGTCGAACGAGAGCTCCGGAATACGAGGACGATGGGTAGAGGTCTGTCTGCTCTAGTCTGACGATAGACCGACCGACTGTGGTTTCGGTGGGAAATCGATAAAATTATTCCATCGCATAGCTCGTCACGCGACCAAACTTTGTTTCCGCATGGTTTGATTCGATCGAATCGCGGAGTATAAATGGCAATTTCAATGCTCTTATTATCATTATTATAATTATAAAAAAAATTAAAGTAAATACTGTATTCAAACAATTAATCGATGTATTATCAAATACATATTTCATTTTATGTTGGTACTCGATTTAATTTACCATCATTTATCAATTTCTTCCGATGAATCTTATCAATCAAAATTGAATGAAATCGTTGAATTAAATAGAATGGTTAAAATCTAATCAATTATTTAATTTAAAAATTAATTGGTTGGTTTTCCAAAATAAAATCTGCTACCTTCATTTAATAATATATAATAAAACACAAAGCCATTGAGTAATTCTTAGAAAATGATAAATTCGAAGTAGTGCGAACGCGAGAAGATAAATTTATCGTCTACGTGATTGAAGCGCGCGAGGATGATTCGCGATTGAGGAGGGAAAAAAAACCGTGGCAGAAGTAGAAGAGCCCGCGAAAGACCGGACGATAGAGCGAAAGAGGCCGAGACGTGAAAATGACGAGCCGTGAGGTTGGTTGGTCGATCGCTCAAGGTCGCAACAAGCCGCGAGAGACCACGGGGTGGGTTTGATATCGACAGCAGCCGATGGTCCCCTCTCCCCCGGCACGCGGCCCCCTCGATCTCGCATACCAGTTCACGTACCCTCGATATACCCGACAATGACAACCGCCATCTTGGTCCTCATGCCCCAATCTCCCACCGCCGCATGACAATGTAGCCGACAGTTTCCGAATTCCTCGCACGTAACGAATTCCAAGAGAACCCAACCCTTTCGCCCGTTCTCCGACGCATATTCTCGGCGAAATGCAGTTTGCACCGCGACAATTTTCCTTCGACTCCAACCGTCCCGATTCACCCAATTTTCAACTCAATTTATACGACCATTGTCGACAATTGGACATTCAATTTTCGCAAAATCCAACACCAGTCGCACCAAAACGTACTTCAATTATTTTAATAATAATAATAACGAAAATAACCTTCGTTTTTGGATGAATTATTATTATTATCTTGCTATTGTCATTATATTGTCATGATAATTGCAATTACTATTCAATTATAATGAATAATAATAACAATAAAATGAACTTCGTTTTTAGAACTATTATCCTTATTATTATTTTGCAATTGTAATTATATTGTCATAACTGTTTGTTATTATTATAATCAATAATAATTGATTAAATTTAATATCATAATCATTTTTCTCACAATAATTATCATCATAAACTGCTATAATGACAATAATTATTTTAAAAAATTGAAAAGTAGAAAATCGTAGTTGAAAAAAAAAATCAAAGATAACGAGAAAGAAAAGATTGTCCATATGTAGAATGAAGAAAACTTTGCCGCTAGTAGCGGCGATAAATAAAAAATTAGGATGTCGACCGACATACGTGGAATAATAATCGAGAGTCGTCAAAACGACCTTGAGGCGCAATAACCCGGGTCTGATATTCCGCATTCTCGCGAGAAGGCAAATCGTTTGCTCCGTTTTCGTTGATATCCTCGATATCGATTCGAAACAGCTGTTTGTACACCAACGAAGGCGGCATCGCAGTCGAAACTCTCAACAGAGCAGCGAAAACTTGCTGTCCCGCTCTCGCGCGGCCTCTCTCCAATTGGATCATCGATCGGTCCTCAGCGCCGAACGAACAACGAACAATTTTCACAGTGTCTCAATCGCTTCTCCAAAATTGTTACTCCAAACTTTTTCGATCATTCTCATTCTAATATTTGCAATAAACATATAATTATAATAAATATAACCATAATACTCATTATTGTTATTATAACTATTATTATAATATTATAATATAGTTATATATATTATAGATATTAGAATGAAAATAATTGAAAGCCCGAAGTGGAAATAGTGGAGATGCTTGGATAGATATATATTTTTTTAATTCGACGGATATCCTGAACCTCGTCGAACAAAACATTGCCAGTTGGTCTAATTGTTTGCTCCATTGCGTTATTTTACCTTGAATTCTCTTATCGGAACGAAGAAGTCAGAAGCCACGAAGCACATATATGTATCTCGTGCCAACTCAGCTTTTTCGACTAGTCAATATGCCAATAACCATAACTTTCAATATTCTCGCAATATTCTAACTTAAAAAGCAGAAAAAAACCCAATAAATTATCATAAATTAAAAACATTATCGCAAACAATATGCCGCAAAAACATTCGTTTTTCGCAACGACGACGATAAAATGAAGCACACACAAAACAAAAAAACGAAAAAAAATCAACATTTATACAACAAAGATGAGATTGAATTGCGAATTTACTCACATTTTACCCCGATCAGCCATGATTTGTTCTTGACAATCGTCCCTCGGCGTTTTTCGTCCAAAAATAAAATCAAAAATAAAAATGAAAACTCAAAAGATAATTAATTCACGCGACAGACACGTCGCTGTCCCGATGAATTTTCGTACGTCACGAAAACGACAACGACGATATCAAACGCGTAAAATAGTTTTCCAAACGCGACGTAAGACAACGCGAATACAGCGGCATGTAGCGAAACCAGCAGCCGGCTGCAACAACACACACTCACACACGCGGGGCGGCGGCGGGGAAAGGAGGGAAGAGCGGGGAGGAAGGGGAGCGGGATAACCGCGTGCGGTAACCAATTATTCTCTTTTTAGCTTTGATCTCGCGCTTGTCATTAAAAACTTCGCAAAGTACATGTAAAACCACCACTAATTGCGACCAGAACCGAACGAAAGAACAACAAAAAAATTCTTATGTTTTCTTTTCCTTTGGTTGTTTGGTTTCGTGCGCGAATTAAAAGTTATTCGACGTTTTTCGCCATTTTTCGCGCGGGGGATAAAATTCGGAAACCGTTGGGGGGAATGTGCGTGAACACGACGGGGGTTTGGATATTTGACGTTACGTCGAGTTGGTCGATCGGCTGGAAGCGACTACGCAGACACGCGCACACGTACGGGACACATGCTTCGAGGCGGCGGGTCGGGAAACGGGGGGAAGGCAAGTACAAACTCTCGTTGGGCCCCGTTCTATGATCGATTGTTCAGCAGCGACCTGGCGCGACCGTCTTGGAGTGCGTTTCGGGACCGAATGCATAGGGGCGACATCTGTCGTTCGGACGAGGCACAAATGGATGGAGATTCGGCGAAGCGGGAAAAGCAAGGGTTGGGTTGCGGCGCGGCCATTGTGTGCTAGGTCGGTAACGGAGTTTGTAAACATATGGTTTCAAAGGTGCTAAACGATTGTGGTGTTTGTTTATTTTTTTTTGCGTATTCGGTTTATGGATTTATTGATTTATTAGCAATGTTCTTTGGTTGTCTGAGCGAATTATACAGAATTGCATTACCAAGGAGGAGCTGCGCGGTTGCGTGTGGCTCGGTATTGACGTGGGGCTTCTTTTCAGTCTTCTTTCAACTTCCTTCCGGTCTGAAGTGGTCTGAAGTTGTGTTAGGAAGTTGGGAACATTTCGGAGCTCGGCCTGTATGTCGGGCTGCTGTCTTTATCTACTGATAAGTCTGTTTCGCCGCGTTTGAGATAATGCGGTGGTGCTCGGCCGGTAATAAAAACTGTAAAGCATTGTTCTCAGTCACTATTGATGTTTCGAATGAAAAACGAGAACGATTGATTGCGTCCTGGAATTCTGCAGTCAACAGTTCTCGTTGTTTGTCCGAGAGACGAACGGTAGCGGAAATTACCACTCTGGAAAGATTATGCTATCTCTCTTGTACTCAAGTCAATCTAAGCGAGACAGACTGGTAGCACATCGTCTCAATTCGCTGGATCCGACTGATATCTTCGATATTCGAACATTCGCACGATACAAAAATTATGCCAAAGCCATGCATTGTCGATTAATAAAAAAATACTAAGAAAAAAATAATAACGTCAAAACCTCTACCGATCTTTATTCGCACGTTTTCTTTTTTATTATCTTACAATTTGTTTAGCTACGTATCAACTATACAATTTCATTTCATCTTCGTTCATCATCGTTTCGCAAACTCCTTTCGTCGACCGGCATACGTTGAGTCGTCAATAATTTATTATAATTTATTCGAAACTAATCGTTCTTGGCTTTCGGAGCTGCAACGGTCGTTTTGCTCTGAAAAAAAAATGTACATATGTACATCAGCAACGTTGACTCCGTCAATGATACAAAGATCTGTATTCGTCGATACGTACATCCGTTTCTTTCGATTCGCCACCGGTTACCATGGTCGCTAACGAAGCGACGGACGAAGCCAAACCGCTACCGGTATCAACGGCCAGATCAAAGAATTCCGATGCCGACGATGGTAACTTCATTTTCGGCATTTCCGGCCACTTGATTTCCAGCTGATTGGCGTCACCGGGTTTGACTGCGAATGAAAATGGCGCACCAATGGAAATTGCATAATTTGATAAACAAACCGATACAGCATCGATAGAACATGCCAGACATTTAAAAAAAATATTTTTTCGTTCTCGTTTATTAATAATCGTGGAAATTAGGGGAAGTTCTTGAGGTATCGGAGGGTTTCGGATCCTAAGGAAGTTGCCAGGTAATTATTCTTCTTTCTCACAGGGATTGTCTGAATGTAAAAAAATGTAAAAAATTTTGGAATTAATACATGCGGCGAGGATTGTTGGAAAAGTTACGGGGCTTACCGCCGTAAACAAAGTTATAGCCAATGTTGACGTAGTGTTTGGCGAGTGTGAAGCTTTCTTGAGCCTGTTTGGGATAACATACAGCAGCGACCGAAAGAGCGCCTGTACTGGTGTACACTAATCGTTTGAATCTTCCGCCTCTGAGACTGAATACCAGACCCGTCAAACCACCCATTCCCACCGCTCCCAACCGTGGCATGATGTTACTTTCCTCACGGAGGTAGTCCAACATCACTGCGATGAAAATATCAGCATTGCATATTTTTTTTCCATGGAATCTTTACGATCTTCTTCGCTATTCATCGTTCAAAATCATTCGGTATTTATGAATTTATAGAAGTACGTTCTTACGCAAACTATGTTCGTATCCGGTGCTGACTTTGTTACTGAAATTTTCCGTCACCGACGAGTATTCCGATAACAAACCCTGGACTCCCCTGCGAACGGTTCCAAAACCTTCTTCCAGCATGGTCGGCGGACATTCTGCTTCGCTGAAATGAGAATTTTGATCCAAAAACCGTAATAACACTATTCTTAGTAATAGACAAAAAAAAAAAGCACAAAATCAAAACAAAAATACATGTTTGGTACAATGGCAGAAACGAGCCCCTTGCGAGTTACCGGGCATTAGGATGAGCGCACATGTCGTCGCTCACGTATATGGGCAGTTGGGATGGTCGAACAAGCGTCTTTTGCTTGGTATCATCGTTGGTCGACGACTGTGATTCCTTGGACAATGGCACCGCTCCGAGTGGTACAGCGGCGATGCACAGACCGCTTGGCATCGAGAATTTCTTGAGCAGCTTTATTCGTCCCAACATATATTTTTCAATTCATCAATTTGTTATATGGCTTTATTAAATATTGTAATTGCGAAGTAAACTCCTCTGATGTAACATATAAAATTTCACAATATCTTTTGATAAAACCGAAACACAAGAGTTAACTTTTAAAATCATTTTTGACGATCATTCAGCGAGTGTTCGAAATATAAATAAATTTTTTAAGCATGCCCCCAATCAATGTCAATGCTCACATAACCTCACTATACCTCAATTCGTTGCATTTTTATTCGCGATTAGTCGTACTATTCCTCAGGTACGAATTATCGGACTGACAAAAGTCAAGTGCAAGAAATTATGCTTATTACTTGTTATTAGAATCTTTTCATGACTTTTTTTAAAAATAATCGTACATTGAAAAATCTCGAAAACGATGGACGAAAAAAAATAATATGACGGACGATAGTAGCGCTCTATACGGAAAGACAACGAACTTTCGGTAACGGAACCGAACTTGGTCGGTAAAAACAATTCAAGATGATTTGGGAGTGCTCGGTCGGTAATAAAAACTGCAATTCATTTTTCTCACCTAAAAATAATCTTTCCGATAAAAAATGAGAACAATCGACTGGGTTGTGAAATTTTACAGTCAACGGTTATCGTTTTTTCTCTAAATAAATAACGGTGGCGAAGAACATGAGTTCGGGAACATTGCAAACTGTTGTTCTGGTGTTGTTTTCTGCCATGCGTTACGATTAAGTTATCTACTGAGATATCTACCTCCAATTATCTTTCGTTATCTCGAGGTCAGTAGGGCAGTGGGTCTCTGATCAAACTGGACAGCTGGACCAGACTGGACCAACATCCACATCACAACGTAAAGAGTTAACTTCGATACCGGTCGAAGCGTAACCTGTAAATCTACGGGACTCTCACTCGAGATAAGTCAATATGGATTACTCCAAAATCGATGAAATATCACGAAAAACACATCCAAACACATACGATGGAACAATTGAGTATGGAACAGCCGGTTTTAGAACCAAGTAAGTTATCATCTTTTTCATTGTGTAAAAACAATGTTTATTGCTATTATAATCGAATTATGGTTTACAGATCAGACAGATTGGATCATGTTCTCTTTAGAATGGGTGTTTTAGCCGCAATAAGATCAAAAGAAAAAAATGGTGAGATTGTTCGACAAGTAAAATGTTCAAAATATATTTTTTATCAGCAAGTTAATTTAACCGATCCATGAAATTACTGCAGCTGCGATCGGTCTGATGATAACCGCCAGTCACAATCCGGAACCCGACAATGGCGTAAAGCTGGTCGATCCAGCGGGAGAAATGTTAGAAGCTTCTTGGGAAGCCATAGCTACCGAAGTAGCCAACGCGGCCGACTCCGATCTTGTGGAAATATTGAAAAGAGTGTTCGAGGAAAGACGCATCGATGCATCTGCATCAGCCACCGTTATAATCGGCAGAGACACCAGACAGAGCAGTCCGTCCTTATCTTTGGCTGCAATCGCCGGCGTCGTAGCTGCGAATGCGTCTTACAAAGATTACGGACTGATAACGACTCCGCAACTGCATTATCTTGTCGTTTGTAAGAATATCGATCAAGCCAATGAGTATGCGGACATAAACCTGTACTACGAAAAGCTTGTAGCCGCTTTCAAACATCTACGCGTTGATGGGAAAAAAAATAATGGAAGATACAACAATTGTACAAAATTGGATGCAGCCAACGGAGTCGGCGCTATCGCGGCTAGCGAGTTTAAAAAACGTTTGGAAAATAGTCTGACGATAAAAGTGTCTAACGATGGCAAAGGAGCTCTTAATCACAAAGTAACGTCAAGATTACGACGTAACTTTTTATTTTATCTACAAACGATTAAATTTTTTTCGTTTTTTCGTTTTTTAATTTATCGTTGATTTTTTTTTGACGTCAGTGCGGTGCGGATTACGTTAAAATTCAACAAGCTCCGCCGCTCAACGTGACGATGGAAGCTAACGAGCGTTGTTTGAGCATCGACGGAGACGCCGACAGAATCGTTTATTATTACGTCGACGAGAATGAAAAATTCCATCTGCTAGACGGTGATCGTATAGCCACGCTGGCGGCGAGTCATCTTAAAGAATTGATCGAAGCGACTGGTCTAACGGTACAACTGGGTCTCGTTCAAACCGCTTACGCCAACGGTGCTTCGACCGATTATATATCACAAGTTCTCGTAAGAACAAATTTTCGTTACTTCCGACTTTTCCTCTTACACAATTATTTATTGTTGCTTCGCTTGCCTACTTTAGATTATTTGTTATTACATAAATTTCCATTAGCCTCGTAAAACCAAATTTCTATTTCTTCTTTACTCTTAATTTCCAATCAATTATACTTCGTTTGCCCACTCGAAATTTACTTAATATCACTTAAAATTCCATTTACCTCATCGAACAAAATCTTTGTTTCTTCCTCATTCACCCTCAAATTTTACTCCATCGTATTTCATTTGCCTGCTAGTAATAATTTTTCATCGCAGAAAATTCCGGTAGCTTGCGTAGCCACGGGAGTCAAACATCTTCACCGTCGTGCCCAAGACTTCGACATCGGCGTTTATTTCGAGGCAAACGGTCACGGAACCGTCGTTTTCAAAGACAACGTCGTGCACGACGTTCGACAAGCCGCCGAGGCGAAGTCCGACGAGCCATCGAAACAGCGAGAAGCAGCTGTGAAATTGATCAATCTCATCGACGTTACGAATCAACACGTCGGCGATGCTCTGAGCATAATGCTTCTCGTCGAATCCATATTGTACTTGAAAGGATGGGATGTCGCGACTTGGGAACAAAGCTATCGCGATTTTCCAAACAGGCAACTCAAAGTTCGCGTAAATGACAGAAGAATAATAACGACGACCGATGCAGAGAGAAAATGTGTCACGCCTGTGGGACTTCAAGATAAAATCGACGAGCTCGTCGCTCTTTATCCCAAAGGCCGCTCGTTCGTTCGGTAAACCATGAATTTGATTTTTTTTAACATTTATTACTGGATTATTCGATAGCGAATTGGAAAAAATGATTATTTCGTTCTGTCGTGCTGCAATACGACGATAATTAATAATGAAATAGACGTATAGAATTCTGAAAACAGCAACGAAAATTAGTGAAGATTCTATATCGAGATAAAGAAAGATATTTCGAAAATTATTACTCAATCATCATTTATTAATTATTTATTTCCATAAATCATTGAAATAAACGAACTATAACTAATAATAACTATAAGTTGTTGATTCATAATGACTTTGCTCCGACTCATTAATTAATCACGAATTAATATTTAATAGCTAACAATAATAATGATAAATTAGTTATAATCAAATTAACATTTTTTAAATATTTCATCGTAGATTTATATTAAGTCTTACCTCATTGAACTTTTGTTTTCATATTATAATTAACTAATCGTACGTATCAAGAATAATTGACTAATGGATTATAATCACGATTAATAATAATCAAATAATAACCCATTAATTTAAATTCGCAGACCATCGGGAACGGAAGACGTTGTAAGAGTTTACGCCGAATGTGAAAATTCCGAAGACGTTGAGAAACTCGCTGCTCAAGTTTGTTCGGCCGTTCATCGATTGGCCGGTGGCGTAGGACCGGAACCCGTTATTCCATCCTAATCATCAATCGTCAATGACGATTCGCCACTAAATTGACGTCGACAAAACGACAACGTACAGAAATTTATATCGATCGGGTTATGGGAAAAATCGATGTATTTTTATAAATAAAAAAACGTTAATTTTTTTTGTACCAAACGAGAATGGAATTAAAAAAAAAAATACATATATTTTGTTGTTGCGCAAGATAGACGATGGTAGTCATGACTACGGAATATCGATCCTCCGGTGACCGACCGTAGCGAGCCGGAGCTTTTTTCCATCAGACCATCAGACAAACAAACGGCTCGATCGAGTTTAGACCGTATTTCGTTGCGAATTCCGATAATTCGTCGCAATGTGGCAAGACAGTCAAGTCAGATTCGACGTCGTCATTCCGTAATTCATTCAACTATGAATTTTACGTATTTTTATAATTAATCGTCGTTAATCGATCCAGCCTGGGTCACTGAGATTCGAGACTTTGGAAACATTTATCGAAATATTCCACGAATAAAAAGAATTTCATAACCGAACGAAACAATTATATCAATTACGATTATTTTTTTATACTTTTTGAAAAATAATTTTATTATTATTATCATTTGGTTGTTTAGAAATTTGCAGATGCGAGCCGGTGAACTTCTCATCGACAAACTCGACATGATCGAGGACACGAAGGGCAACGCCGGCGATCGTGGACGACTCGTTGTCACGAATTTACGAATAATTTGGCACTCGTTGACGTTACCGCGAATCAATTTGAGCATAGGTTACAACACTATCGTCAACGTAACGAGCAAACTCGTCAACACCGTCGTCGTCGGTAACGGCAACAACGCGGTAAATTATTCACCTTTTTTTCAAAATTTATTCATTACAATTATTACCATCGCGCTCGTTAAAAAAAAAAATTAATAAACGAATGAAAAACGAAAGATCGACGGCGGTGGGACTACTCAAGCGTTGCACATTTTAACGGCCTATCGTAACTGCAAATACGAATTTATATTTACGAATCTGGACTCGAAGAGCACGAGGCATTACACATCCGTTATCGGAGTTCACAGGTATGTGTGTGTATGTGGTTTAGTTTATTTCGTTTTATTTTTTTTTTATATTTTTTAAAATAATGAAAATAAAATGTGACAAACGGGATAACTTAAACAATAAAAATTCGGTTTCGTTAAAGAGCTTACGCGTCAACGAAGATGTACAGAGAAATAAAAATGCGAGGTGGTTTCGTGCTGGATAAAAAATTGATGTTGTTGCCACTGGAAATCGTTCATTCGACGACCAACGGGGTTTGGAACTTATCAACTGAACAGGTTTACAATTGAAAAAATAATTATTCATCCGCCGTAAAGACATTTTTCGTTCAACGAAGAATCACAGGCATTTCGATTAACAAAATTCAAATAAATAAAACATATGAAGAACTTTAAAAAAAAAAATTTCAAAAAAAAAAAATCGACAGGGAAATATTGGCACTTTTATAGTTACGAATATTCGTATCGTCTGGTTCGCCGATATGAACAATCACTTCAACGTTTCGTTGCCTTATCTGACAATCGACAGCGTAAGTTCGTCATCGTTTATTCAAACGAATCACGCGACAAAAATTCGTTCAATAACGATCACGACTTTTTGATTATTATTTTTAATAAAACGCAGATAAACGTGAAAAATTCAAAATTCGGACCGACTCTTGTGGCAACGAGCAACGAAACGAGCGGCGGTTACGTTCTTGGATTTCGCGTCGATCCTCTACAAAAGCTTCATCATATTCACAAAGAAATTACGGTACTTCTGTCGTCTTACAACAAATCACCGATATTCGGTGTCGAATACACGTTCGAGCATCAAGCCGTTGCCCAACCCGAGTACAAAGTTGAAAATTACAACGAAATCGATGACAATGAGAACGAAATTTCCAACGTTTTGGGTCTTTACTTCACCGACGATAATTCGACTCGGAACAAACCAATTTTTTCGGTTTATCTGGGTCTCGCGGCCGAGGAACCACGCCAAGGCACCAGTTTGCAAACACTCTGGGAACTTTTGCCAACCGCATGAGGTTATCATTATGACATTTTATTACGAAGAATATTTTTTTTTTTTTTTGAGAAATAAATTTTATTTCACGAACCAATCGGGGGGTGGCAAATCTTATTTTACGTTTCTTCGCCGGGGGGGTTCCTCTTGACACGAATTCGCGCGCGAGTTAGTGTGTGTGTGTGTGTGTTCGCGTATGTTTTTGTGTGTTTCGTGTCGGTGTGTGATAATACAAACATCGAGATTTCGTAAATTTCCACAGATTGGCGTACAATTACCTAATTTTGAGTAATTTTTTTCGTATATTTGTGGAACGTACGGTGCTGGGAAATTAACTGGGTATGCAACCCCCGGATCCTGGCATCGACGGAGCACGATCCTCTTGATCGTCCTCGTATAACACCGCGTCCGGTCGCTCCGTAGTCATCATGTCCATCACCATCAGCGTCAAAGGATCGTACAAACGTACCTGATTCGCGATTGCGATCTCTTCGTGATTCGTTTGTTGTCGTTTGTTTGGTTTATCGTCCTGCGATTAATTAACGAAAGAACATTTTTTTTTTTTTTTTTAGATTTACCAAATGAATTTTCAGCCACGGTGCAAAAATAGGAGCTGCAACTTTGAACTTGGAAATTGAATTGAACGTTTCGAACTATTTTTTTTTTTTTTTTTTGTCAATTTTGGGTTTCTCACGGAACAAAGCTTCGTGCGGTACCTTGAATTTTCAGCGAACAAATTTCAAGTTCAATCTTTGCAACTCGTTCGAGAAATATTTTGAAAATTAAATTAATCGGTAAAAAAAAAACCGTCGTTACTGAGAAATTTAAATTTTGTTCGGAAAAAAATATGTTGCCGATGCATTCGGATGAAATTCGATATCAAACATTCGTGAACATCGCTCTATTCAGTCTGAACTTTTTCAATCGATATTCCTCAAAATTGGCAGAAGCTGGAGCATCAACGAAATTTTTTTTTCGTAAATTTGATAATACTTCCCCAATTCAAGTGGCCGTAATAATTGTTACAAAAATTGCATACGACGATAACAACTCTAGTTGCCTCCACGAGGGGGCAAAGAAGAAAAACCAAAAGAAAAAAAAAAGAAGAAAAGAGAATTAACCTCGGGCAGGGGGCTCCAAAGTCTGATAACCGAATCGATTCCGCTCGTTGCGATGAGACACGTAGACGGATGTGGCTGTAGACAATTGACTATCTTAGCATCACCGCGAAGTATTCGCACGATGTTCGTTGTATGACGATCCCATATGAAGATGTTGCCATCGTCGGAACCCGCGATTATGTACTGCTCGTCGCTGCGAAAAAAAAAAAAAAACCAAAAGAAAACAAAAATCATTGTTGGGAACTTTATTGCGTTTCGAACGATAAACGACGATGTTTCTGCGGATGGGTTTTTATAACTCACCGGCCAAAAAAATTAGCCTCTTTAATGTCAGTCGTTACGTTGCAATGACCGCAGTATCGAAATTTGTAATCAGTCGTCGGGTTGTTACATATGCGCTCCGCGGACGTTACTTCCCGCAACTCTCTCGAACCCCTCTCTAAATTAAAAATTCAACGACGAACAAAATTGAATCCGCAGAGGATGAAGAAAATGAGAAATAATAATAATAATAATAATAATAATAATAATAATAATAATAATAATAATAATAATAATAATAATAATAATAATAATAATAATAATAATAATAATAATAATAATAATAATAATAATAATAATAATAATAATAATAATAATAATAATAATAATAATAATAATAATAATAATAATAATAATAATAATAATAATAATAATAATAATAATAATAATAATAATAATA